>JAVFBZ010195692.1:9918-27551 GCA_032466195.1 Katharina tunicata | reverse complement strand
ATGTTTTATCAGGACTTGATAATGTTTTATCAGGCGTAATTGATTAATACTGTAAAAACTCTCAGATAATGTACATTTTATGGGGAGTTTTTTACTCGACGAAATGTTACTCAGAAAAGAGAGTGACATAGAGAACCCGATGCCTTAAATAAAATACAGCCCTACTCCCATCATCCGAGAACATTTCTGACCGTAAACCCAGACTAACATCTTTAACGCTATGAAATGTTCGTACGAAGTTTTATAAAACTGCCTCCAGATAATAATATATTTATCTAAAATATATTTACGCAAAAAAAAAACGCTAAATAGCATGAACACGACCCTATGGAACTCACCAGACAATAGGCCGGGGCAGTGACTAACCAGCTCACATACATATATGGTCCAATTCTGTATCCCAACATCATCTCAAGGTTATCATAGAACCGCTTGATACCTGGTCAATACAGTAAGCTCAAGTTTAAGGACAAGTCTCATTTCGAGTAGTTTGAATTTAATTAATTATTAATTCAATGTCTTTATTGTAAACCACCAGACTAACATGGTTATTATTTCTCAAGTTCATTTTATTGATCTTTTGATTGATTGATATATTGATTGTTGTTTTTAGAGATTGGGGAGGGGGATATATGACCATTTTGATATGCTTGAAACCAAACATTCTGTTAAAGTTTTTTTATTTTGTATTTTCTAGATATTTCAGATTTATTCACAAGCCTGACAGATCGATTTTCTTACCGTAAACCCATGCTACTGCAGCACATTCAATGAAGGAGACGAGTAGAACGATCTTACTGCCCCCGTAATAATCAAACAGCTGGAACACGTACATGCCTCCCTGGTAACAAATAATTCACTGAATTATTGAATATGCTTTTAGACAATGAGACAAAAACTTCAGAAAAAAATTATCCTTAAATATTTAAAGCCGCCGACTGTTTAAAATCAATCAACCAGTCTTTTTTATCCATTTAATGTCGAGCCAAAAAATCCCCCCGCTGTTTTGTAGAAAAAACTAATATTCCCAAATTTGAGATCAATTTAAATTGACATTTTGTTTTCTGCAAGGATGTGCTGCAAAATTAGTTTTCCAAAAGGTACACCTTTTTATGTTACACAGAAATTTCAAATTCTTGTCGAGTAAACTATTTACATGTATTCAATAAGAGTTTTACTCTTCTTTTCACATTTGTATTCCAACCGCAGACTTACGTACAAGTGACCTTGGTTGGTGGCTATAGATTTCACTTACCTCTGTGCACATTGGTAAACCTATAAGGAATGTAATCAAACAGACTATCCCGATGAAAATCTCTCGCCTGTGACCCTTTCTGAGAAACTGTGGCCATTGGTCGACTACAGCCGTTACAACACCCTCAACTCCAACAAACTGTAGCAAACAAGGTTATGAAAATGAAAATAAGGAGTTTTAATTGAATTTCGTATAGTACATAAGACTTGTGTCGTTGACAACTTCTGTTTATTTCACTTGCGACGTTTCGATCTTGGTGCTAAGACCGTTTTCAAACACTACGACCACAGAGTCAAACAGTGTAGAATTTACAACAGAACAAAATACAGCGAACTTATAGAAACATAACTATTGTGTATAAGCAGAGCGTTTGGAATATCATAACGACCTATACAACAATAACTAGGTGTGTATAGACAGAGGATTGATAACAGCAACGTCGGGTTAATAATTGTCTCTGGAGATGAAGTGTGAATATTGAGGATGAAAAAAGCTCTCATCAGCGTTGTTTGCATTAGCTTTCTAATTTTCTGATTAGTTGGGTTGTTTAATTGGCTTTCTGTTTCCCAGGTCCCAATCTCTTTTATGACTGGGGGTGGCTACATATTACCTAAAATGGGCTTATTCAACGGATGCGATGTATTAATTTTGAAAAATTCCATACAAAGAAGATCCAACATTACAGCATCCCAATTTCAGAAACTAAATACAACATACAATTTGTTCTCACAATACAGCCCTTATATTTCCACTGCGGTACCGTGTGACAATGTGTGTTATTGTGTATTTAAAATGTATACTTCTTCGATCTTCTGGGCGGGTGGTTGGGTGGGAGCCTCCTGAGGCCTGCTGCTTTCTGAGCTAAGGGGCACAGGATGCCGATTTATTGTGGTGTCCTGTTTTGTTAATGTTATGTAAACGTTTTGTCTTGTCTTGCACGTTGTCAGCATTGTTTAAGGTGATTTCCTTCGCTGATTGGGCTACACGTTAAGTGACGGATGGATATATCACACACTGAGATTTCAATACACGTTAAGTGACGGATGGATATATCACACACTGATATTTCAATATACGATAAGTGACGGATGGAGACATTACACACTGATATCTCAATACACGTTAAGTGACGGATGGATATATCACACACTGATATTTCAATAAACGTTAAGTGACGGATGGATATATCACACACTGATATTTCAATATACGTTAAGTGACGAATGGATATATCACACACTGATATTTCAATACACGTTAAGTGACGGATGGATATATCACACACTGATATTTCAATATACGTTAAGTGATGGATGGATATATCACACACTGATATTTCAATAAACGTTAAGTGACGGATGGATATATCACACACTGATATTTCAATATACGTTCAGTCACGGATGGAGATATTACACAATGATATTTCAATACACGTTAAGTTACGGATAGAGATACTATACACTGATATTTCAATACAGGTAAAGTGACGGATGAAGACATTACAGGCTGATATGTATAGATATGAAACACCGATAGTTCAGTATAAGCTGTCTGAACTAACACTCCAAATCAATCAAACAAACAAATCAATCATATTGACATCTACTATAGAAAGACACTCACTTCACTGTCCAGGCCTAACAATATAACCATGATGAAGAAGAGAATAGACCACAGCGGGGATATGGGCATGGCCGCTAAAGCTTTGGGGTAGGCAATGAACGTCAGACCAGGACCTGGAAATAAAGTGATAAATCAGCCGGGAAAATGAATTAAACCTAAGAAAAACATTACTATTACAATAAAACTCAGTAATTCCATTTGTCAAATAATTATTCTCAGTTGTGCACTGTTTTTGCCGTCATCGGTGTAACAGCCTCTCTTCTAAGCCAATAGGTGTACTAGCTTGCTGTATATTTAAGACATATTTTATTAACAAAGTGTTTTCCATGCTATATACTTAATTGGAACACAGTGGTAATGTATAACTAATCTGTAATAATTTCTTGATGTAATATGGACTCCGAGTGTGAAATAAAGATTATTATTACTGTTAATTTGAATATATGGCCGGATTAAACCGAACTCGGACTAGATCTGTAGCCCTCCGGCTAAGGGCAGTATGTTTCCAGATTATATTCATGCTGTCATACTCAGCACTTGAGGAACATTATCTTTCCAACAGCAAAAAGACAAAAATGTGACTACACACTTTATGGTTGTGTTAAGAGTCACGGTATACTGTTGGAATACAGCGCCGTCATGTAAGTGGAATACCCTTGAGCACGGCATTAAACACCAATCGGTCAATCAATCAAAAACCAGCTCTGTAGGCCTACCCATTTATTTTGTATTTCAAGCTAACTATTTATATTTTCTAACAAAGATCTCGTTAAAGTGTGGTAGTCAGAATTTGTTGAAAAAGAAATTTATGTCACAATAAAACTAGTTAGTCTTCTAACTAACCTGATTCCGCAACTTCTTCTATTGAAACACCTTGTTCCTTAGCCATGTATCCCAGAACAGAAAATATAACGAACCCAGCCAAGAAACTGGTTCCGCTGTTTGTCAGGGCAAAAATGATAGAATCTCTGCAGGAAAAAAGACGAACAATCGTGGAAATATTTACACGTTAACGCCAACACTAAATAATATTGACAAAGGTTAGGTTTAAAGGACCACTTGGAAGCCATCATTATCTCTGACGTGATACGATCCTCGCCATTTTGGCAGGAACTTTTTCACAGCCTGTGAGGCAAACTGCCAATGTAGACAGATTCCACAGTTTCCATTTATTTTAAATTCAGAACATAATTTTCTCCTAAATTATATATTTTGCATCTAAAGCCATATGAAATTCGTTCGATTATCCAATATTTTCTTGCGTGTTCATTTTCCACAGGGCGGTAAATAGGCTTCCAGCGAACAAAATGTAACATTTTGATACATATTCATACACCTATCACGGCCGAGCTAAATCAGAGACTACAGATTGTCGAGACTGGTCACTTCGACCAATCCCGGGCTAGCATCCTAGCTGCCATGTGGTTCACATGGACCGTGGCGCCCCCTGTCCGTTGGTAGTCGATGCTGAGCTTTCAAAATGTCGCTAAGGGAGATAACCGATGTGTCACGATTGTTTCTGGTTATCACGCTCTGCCGGATAGCAAATCAGCACCAACTATTAGGGGAAGCCACTGTTTATTTTCAACATGGCGCTGGCGAAGTGACCAGCCTCGTCAATCTATAGTCTCTGGCTAAGTGATGAAGGCGAAAGGGCGAGAAATCATGCGAGGTTTTGCCGATTGTTTAAAGGACAGTTAAGTGAGTCCATGTTGCGGTTGTCTCCCTTAATATCAACCTTTTTTTTATACAGCAATACAATGTCTTAGTTTACGATACTATATGGTACAGTCTTCGAATATACAGCGCGCATTATATCGGACGTGATACGATCATCGCCATTAGGCCGGAACTTTTTCACAGCCTAGGTACTGCCTATGTAGACAGATTGCACAATTTCCATTTGTTTTACATGCAGGACATTTTTTATTATAATTAACAAAAAGATGTTTATATTATAGATTAGAGGAGCTTACCAGGCCCAGTAGTGAAATTCATAAGCATTTTCTCGCGTGTGAGGGATTTGATCATACAGCAAACCTCTGTATGTTACATAGCACCCTATTTGGTAAACACCCCTGATATACATGCACTACTGTACAATTTCAAAGTAGTTGATTATGCTAATCACTTAACTTTTCACAAAAGAAGCAATAGCAATCATGGGATTAAAGCCTCAAAAGAACTATTTGTCTTTATCTTGTTTGAGTGGCATTTAGAAGCTGGGTAAATTACAAAGACATGACGACTGAGATGGATTTTCTAGATATTAAAATTTTAATATATCCAGAAGTTGAAAATCCATCTCAGTCGTCATGTCTTTGTATTTGTCTTTAAATGAATAATGGTATTTGTCAATGCCCAACCTTTTGTTTCTATACTTTGCGAACCCTGAACGGATTTAACTAATATCAGAATTGCCTTTATTATAATAATGTAATTTCATCTGTTTCTTTTCTGTAGCCCCTGTAATTATAGTGTTATATATACTCTGCTAACATTGTACTCTTTGCATATGTTTAACTGATGATGACATAATAAAGCCGAAATATATTATCTATACCAACATGACTTCCTTGTTCGGAGTTTCTTGTTATTCTATGATACTCCAAACTGATCTGTGGAAGTACTGGATAATTTACTCCTAAACTAAACTTTGTACATCTAAAGACATATGAATTTCGCTCTGTTGTCCCATGGGTGCTTATGTGTTTATATACATACGGCGGTAAAAAGGCTTCCGGCGAAAAAATGTATAATTTTGGGGCATATTCAAACACCTACCACGGCCGAGTCATGACAGCGAAATAACGAGAAATCACGCGAGGTTTTGCCGATAACTATAAGGTTGATTCGATGTCCCCGTTTTCCAGGGACAGTCGCTGATTTTAGTGTACTGTCCTCTGGATTCATCTGTCCTGGGACATGTCCCCGGGGGTTTTCTTCCCAGAAGAAAAAAATGTTCAACCATTGTGTATTGCTGATTCGCCTTATGATTACGATCCACTAGCAACTTTAAATATTAGCCATTGTCGAAATTAACTAATTCAGTTTGTCATCCATAACAACCTAGCCTCAAATGTCTCATTTCAGAGTTTAAACGATTTTGAGCAATCACTTACCGGTAACAGTTATGATGGAATTTGTTGTAACTCCCCAAAGCTGTAAGTGCCCCAAGTGCAATGGAATAAGAGAAGAAAATCTGAGTACCGGCGTCAACCCATACCTTAAAATTATTACAAAACAAATCAACTATTAGAAAAGCTCTGATACATTGCAAGTATGGATCTATGGATTTTTCGGACAGTGGCTCAATCACAACAAATCGGTTTAATGATGACCCTGGGCTAAGAAAGGATCAATTCACACACAATTCCCATCAACCACCACAATATATAAATAGCTGAGTAAATACAAGTAAATACCTCCATAGAAGCGATTTTGTTGAAGTCCGGAGTTAGATAGTAGAGAATGCCTTCTCTCGCGCCGTCCAAGGTTACTCCGCGTACTAACAACACTATCATCAGAATGTAGGGGGAAGTGGCTGTAACGTACATCACCTACACATATAAAACAGTTCTTTTATTTTATTGAACAAAGTTGGTTTTGTGTTAAGTGTGGCTGCCTCATTATGATGCAGTCAATTTTGTGTGGGTATAGATACATTTTGACAATGGCAAGAACTATCGAGTACTAATTATTATTTTGATAGATTTTTAAGGTAGTAAAGCATCAACGAACATTTACGTCAGTGCACTGACTTGAAGATGTCACGCTGCAATAGCTAACAACTCATTCACCCATAGTCACCTGTAGTGTTGAGCCCCACCAGAGGGCGCCATGACTATGGGTGAATGAGTTGTTAGCTATTGCAGCGTGACATCTTCAAGTCAGTGCACTGACGTCGAACACAACGTGAAACGACAACTAATTAAAGTGTCAAATTTCAACTTGAACACAAATCAGACGTCTTGCTAATCGATAAAACAAACTTTAAAACATTTTCTTTAATCTGAGCACTGAATCCGTGTTTGGTCTATTAAAGCTTCAATACGGTATATTTATAGACTTAATTTGGACTATTATAGCTTCAATAAGGTGTTTGGTCTATTAAAGCTTCAGTAAGCTATATTTATAGACTTAATTTGGTCTATTAAAGCTTCCATACGGTATATTTATATACTTAATTTGGTCTTTATAGCTCCAATAAGGTGTTTGGTCTATCAAGGCTTCAATACAGTATATTTATACACTTAATAAATATCATACAAGAACCCAATATTAAAATTTAACACACAAAAAACTGTGACTATGCCCAAAACGATCGCCTGCAAATAATTTCTTATATTACGTAAGTTTCTGAACTTCTGTAGGCCGTTGCAACATCGAGCAGATGGGTTTGTCGCTTAATTGCGAGAGAATTAAATATAACCGATAACTAATTGTTTACACCATACACACATATCATAACGATCATGGAAATATCTACGACATAACTGATATAACCACCTGTTTTGTAAATACAGTAATCCTTGCTACGGAATCAAGATTTACCCACCTTTCCTGACGATTTAATCCCTTTACAGATACAAAGGTAGACGACAAGCCAGGCGAGCAATAAACACAGACTGAGGTCCCATTTCAGCCTTCCTGGCTGGTCAATACCGTCAGATATCGACAACACTTTACGTCTGTGGAGAGATATGATATTCATAATTTTTGGGGGTTTTTTTATTTCGCAGCAAAAATTAGATCTTGTTTGCAACTGAAATTCCTATTAGATGTTAGACGAATGCGTCATCGAAACAAAGCATAAAGTGAATATAAAGACTACTTTACAAATACATCTGACCGGTCACTGTATACGTCGAGCAGTAAGGAAGAAATGCTTTCTCAACGGCAACTATAACAGTACGTGCTATAGTTTTCTCAAAATCCTAGAAAGATATACTTACTCCCAAAATTCTACAACAGAATCCACTTTGTATGTGTGGTAATGTAACTTTTTACAAAACTCTATTACGGAGTGGTTCACGGTTTCCAACGTCCCATCCCATAATTCAATTGTGCCGTTTTCATACGTGGTGATCATTTCACATGCACTCAAATTTTTCCCGGTGACGAACTCGTCACCAACAGATATATTCAAGTTGAACTTCGAGAAGTTCGTGGTACATAGCTCCGTATTCCAGTCGTTTTCGCAGTGGGACCAAGGTAGCACAGAGGTAAACGACGAGAAAAGGTAATAGAAAGCCCAGGCCATGATCACATTGTAATAACAGTTCAAGATGAACACAGTTACCGTGGTGGCGATGGCAATACCTACAAACAAAACAATTTTTTCAACATGGTGCGAATGAATCAGGATACTCATAGATGATTATCTTTCGAAATTAACCATCAAAATTATTAAAATTGCACTTTTGTACAAAAAGCATTTTAACACAAAATTTGGTTTACAGAAATAGAGTTATATAGACATTAAGAACCAAGTATTATAACTTATGTATTGAATTTGAATGTAATCTGCAGAGTTAAAAGCATGCTTCATTTTCATTTATATTTCTGCCAGCGCATCATAAGTTCTCGATGCGTGTTTTTTTTTTTTATAAAGCTAAGTTAAAAGACCGAATTATTTTATTTTGTCTATGCAAGATTTTGTGTTCCACTCAAATTTGTCTTCTTTGCTAACATTTAGTTTAAGTTGTTTCTGAAAGATTTTGTCTTCACTCTGATGAAATTATGTTCTCTGAAAAAAGAGGCGACAGAACATATTTCCGGTTTGTCATGCGCAGTAGCATGTTGTACCATCCAGCGTTTCAACGCTGACTGAGAACACTGGTTATATATACCAGCGAAGGTTTAAATGTGGCGCAGTGGCCATTATAGATAGGTATTTCCGAGAAGGAAAGTAATCGAGCCACAGACTACATATTTAGCCATATATATAAAAAAAAAAAACCTATTCACAATGCTACTGCGCATGACACACCGGAAAGATGTTCCCTTGCCTTTTTATTGAGAGAACACAATTTCATGACAGTGAAGACAAAATCTTTCCGGGATAACACAAAATAAACTTTACCAAAAAGACAAATTTGCACAGGCAACATAAAATATTTCCGTCTTAGAAAATATTCATTTCGTTTTCTAAAAAAAAAACACGCTGGGAGAACTTATGATGCGCTTGCAGAAATCAGCTACCATGCGTAAGCCTATTCCATTACACGTCGTGTATCCAAAACATAAAATAACACATATCCATTGGCTTAGACCAAGTTTGTAGCAAGCTTCAAGTTGGCCAAACCACGCAGTCTTGAATTGTATCACTTTCATTTCTTAAAAAGGTATATATTTCTCCTGAAAGGGCTGTAAAAATTCAAACAAACATGAGCTTGCGACCAACATTATACTTAACTAGTTTAAAAAAATTGGACAATTTTTGTTCAAAGGGCTCTTATTTTAATAGTATTAATTTACTATTATACATGTACATCGGCATGAGATGATGAATAACTCAACCCTTGTGTATTTGATTTGAACTGCTTTGAGGGACTACTTTTCCAATTCTTAACTCCGACAAAATGTAAACATTACGATTCGAAACCATTGTTAATCAATATGTTTGACTCACCCTGAAATAGTGGTACTATATTCCATGTTTTGGTTCCCCCAATGGACATAAACTGTCCCACGGCAACCTCCAGAAAGAACAGGGGGATTCCCCCAATTATCACACAGATAAAGTAAGGCAAGAGGAACGCACCTAGAAATAGAAATGTGTTTATATATATTTGTAAGGGTAATCACACTGGCACAGGGATATCGACTAATTAAACCAACAAATCATCTCATGTTCTAGATAAATTCTCAGAGACAAGTTTATAGATTGATCCTAATCTCGAGTTGTTCTGGATAACCTAAAGGCGCATATGGAGAAAAGGCAATACATGTAGCGGGTAAATTGTGAAGATCATATGTGGAGAATATGCAACACACATAAAATATTTAGGTATGGGTTATAATAAACACAATCTGAAAAAGTATCGTCTACAGTTAGTAATAAACCCATTAGTCTACCAATGAAAATGAGGGCAGTTTTGGGTTATCTGATACAGAAAAGAGTTTCGTCTTTACAAAGAGGTCCTTGAGAGATTTGTTCTTCTTGTACGCTATGATAGGTCTCTGTGAGAGAGGCTTAATCATTTTAGGTACAAGATTTTGATATTGTAAATACAAAAGGAATAATGTCTATACCCTGGAGCCTTTAGATGGTTTAAGGCTTAAAACGCAATGGATACAACGTTTGGAGTATTAATCCAATTAGTTTCTCCCAAAGCGTTTCAGTTTGGTTTCCTCTTCAGAAGACATAGATATATATACAGGCCAAAGACCACAATTGGTAGTTTCAACCCGGAAATATTCAACCAAACATTTACCGTCATTCTCACGCTGAATTGAACGTTGGCTACTATTGATAGTATAGTATTGATTTTTTGGCTTTATCATGTAGCTAAATATTGCTAATAACCTAACCACTGACTTATATTTAAAACTTTCGTTTGTTATTAGTTTTATCCAATTTAAAAAAATATATATTCAAGGTATTTCCGCATGATAACAATAGGCCTTAATACCACAGCAATATAAACACGATAGAAATCCAAAAAAAGATTCATCGGCTTGGTGACCACTATAATATAAGCAATTCATAAACACAAGCACACTAGTCACATATATGTCAGTGAGCTTTCGTTTGACATGTGCGTCAAACTTAATTAAACTAGGGTATTTAGTTTGATAAAGTTTGACGCCCATGTCAAACGAAAGCTATCATAATATAAGTCATATTTCTATCATAATATATACAATTCATAAACACAAGCACACTAGTCAGACTAGGGTATTTAGTTTGATAAATTGTGACGCCCATGTCAAACGAAAGCTCACTTACATATATGTGACTAGTATGCTTGTGTTTATGAATTGTTCATATTATGATAGAAATCGTTTCCATTAAACTGAATTAAAAAGGCCGTGATCACAATTAAATCAACACTGAACATGCCAAAAAGGTTTTCAACATTGTTCAAGTCAGCCTTCGTTCAGTAAAGAATGATAGAAATCGTGATTTTATATGTGTTCTGAAAAGTTGAATCTTTGGCGCAGATAATGAAGGATAACACTGAAGATCTCTTTTTGACCAGACCTTTGGCGTGACAGTCCACACCTGCCCCCAAAACCTCTTATGTATATCTACTTCAATTTGATGTAAATGACCAATATAAGTATATACAAGACGCTGGATTCGAGGATCTGAACATAATAGTGTCGATTCAACAGCATCCTAACTCTCTGGAGCGTAATGTTATGGTGTTATTCTTAAGGAGCCAAGATTCAGCTGAAACTTGCTTGTGTTAAAGGCATTTTCCTTTTTCTAATAGATATGTGTATACAAGCCAATTGACATATGAATAAACAATGGTTATATTGCGGAAACTCAACGATTTAGAAATAACGAATAGATATATATTAAACATTATCTTTTATATTATTTTCATACTATTCTTTCATTAGCAATTGAACAAATTAATTGAATGGAAAAAAACCGTTATCATTATTGATAACTTGCATGACGTTTACAAGTGTCGAATTGTAACAAGTGCCCTAAGTACAACGGTGGATATTGTGAGTAAGCTAGTAACTCCGTATTTAGTTCCCGTCTGTATCGTCTTTATGGAATCTACCTGCTTTATCTGGGTCTCAGAGCACTGGATAAACGTTGTTTGAGTCAAACCCACTTCAGCCTACACATAAGGCATAACCAGTGAACCTATATCACCTCTTCCAGAGAATAAGTTTGGTGCTGTTTTTCTCACGGCACAGTTAACATCTTTGTGTTTTAAAATATGCGTACACTGAAAACACTCCTGATCATAAAGCAATGTTATACACCCATTTAAGTGCTTATCACAGGGGATATCAGGTTTCTTATTATGGTGCTTTGAGCAAACCGTAAACAACGAATCGACCTGTTTACCTCTGCGCCGAAAGACATAAAAAAAACAACGTCATTCTACTTTAATAGAAGACTCTCGCTAACATACTAGCACACTAATCATTTTCCAAGTGCTAAACTGAAACGAGTGGTACGCATGAACCGAAGAAACAACTGGGATTATTTTATTGAATTGGTTTAATGTATTTATTGATCAAAATTTGGTCTATTGATGTTTTTTATGCATGCATAAATGAGGTGGTATACGAATTTTCAGTGTATATAACTATAGAAAGAAGATTTAAACGTGTTTATATTCTTTTTGTCCCTAAAGCTATCCTTAAAAAATGTATGTTGGCCAGCAAAAAAGTTCTATTTTAAGTTTACTTAAATCGGTAGAATCGGTAGAAATAACGCTTATTCGCTAATGTATTTTATTATTTTCTTATCCTATGTTATATGTAACATCTGCCATTCGATCGAGTAAAGTTTAGTTTCAAGTTTGAACTATTTGTTTCAGGCTTTTGTGATCTGAACTTTCTATAGGTGGCGATAGCATAATCAATCAAACACATAAGTTTAGGGTTAAAATATTCTTCGGATTTGCAACGGCAGGACGCCTACAGGTGGGTTACCAGCTGAACCGTCCCATTATCCATACAACGTGCTATAAGTTAAAAGTATACGCGTAGGTGGTAAATAGAAGCACTTTGTACATTAGACGTATATAATACAGGTCCTACATATAGTAGACGTCACGTTTATGCATATCAAATTTCGTTTTATTTCCAGAGCAACGATTCAGAGTTTTATGGAGACTTTGATAGTTTTAAACAAATGTTTACATACCATTTTCGATTTATTTCTGAATAGCAGCGCTTTATAGTCATGTCTCAGTTACATACAAAAATGTTTTCGACGCAGCGGCTACAAAACGACGAAAAGCTTCTGTGCGTCGTAGACTGAAAAGCACCCCGAAGTTGTTCTCAGGTAACTGAAATCTGCATTGATTTTGTACTCAGCTGAGTGCGTGCCCAAAATGCTTTACACCACAGATTTAAAGAACAACGCAACGATTTCTTCAGCAAATAAAAAGCCGTTATAAGTTCATCCAAACTGTCATTAATAATATATCGGGAGTTTTTCTTGGTAAGATTCATTACTATCGTATCAAATGTTTTGCGTATTTTAATTTGTAGAGTGGGAAATAGTTTGAGGGTATATTGACAGAGGTTCAGAACTCGTTATGCAGGAGCTGGGAGGCAAATACCCTGAGGTACGAATCATTGCATCTATATTTAATTATAATGGCAGAATTTTAATGATTTTTACGTCACACAAATGTTACCAAGTACATCAGACGTGCGTTTTGTTTAAGGCAGATTCCGTTCTAACACAAACAATAAAATATTAATAATGAGATTTTTTTTTCTTCTCGAACTCCTACGGCATTCAATACGAAAAAAATGGTCCAAGCTAAATGACACGCATATACGAATAAACCACGCCGTATACTACAAGCTGGTTGGAAGCAGTGGGACTGTGACTAGCCGAAGATGTGATTCGAGTCAAGTTTTGTAGCACGCTGGTGGAAAGTTTAATTTGTTCCATGGGAGCTGATGGATACATGGCCTCACAAAGTCCAGTCTCGTTATGGTTTGGTTAAAGATGAGCTAATCAAATAACACGAGCTTTCCATAACTGATAGTCCGGAATGTTCCATCTGAAGACTTCTTTAAACGTTATATCATACAGCTGTGCATATAGGAATGGACATCTATATATAACCCTAAAGGGGAAATCTGAACATCTGATGTATTTATCCAGAAAAAAAAGCAAAAAATACTACGTAAACAAACCAACCTGTATTGGTTCTACATTGCAGTGAGAAAATAAGAAAGTTATATTATCAACAGCATTTATGTATTATATAAAGAGTCTTGATCAATTAAACTTTATTTTTAGTTGATGTTGTATTTTTTGTCAGCATACAGAGAAGGAAACATTTGAAATATGAATATTATTAGGTTTTTTTTACTGTTTATGAATGACAACCCATCATTTTATGTCAACAGGATACAAACTCTGTCGGTAAATTTGTAAAGGTAATTCATACTTATTTTGCCTAAAGTTTAACGAAGAAAGAAACTGTATAACAACACGCACTGAATCATTTGTGTTGTTTGAAAGAAGGGAGGATTTATTCTTTGGCATGCATTGTGCATAACTATCTCGGTTTTATAAGGGGGTTTTTCTGTGCATACATGTATCTTGTTTATTTATGCATCAAAGCAACCCATTTCACGTGTGCATTGGACTGTATTAAAGGTGCAAAGCAAGTTATCATTGAAATGGCTAGCCTACCCCTCTCGTGTTCGTGTCAACTCGATAACCAGAAATTATCTCCCGTATGGACAATCAAAACGTAAGAAAATATATGGCAATCGAGCGAATTTCATATGGCTTTAGATGCATGATATTGAGTTTATGAGTAAATTGTGTTCTGAATATAAAACAAATGGAAACTGTGGAATCTGCTTACATTGGTAATTTGACCCACAGGATGAGAAAATTCCAGCCAAAATGGCGATAATCAATGTTCAATAAGCAGTACATTCGATGGCTTCCGAGTGGCTTTGTCGCTAGTAGGTTTATAGCTTATTAGATGGTACTTTTCTGCCTTTTACAGACTTCTCAATGAATAGGTCTTTTATTCTCTGTTTAGTTTTAAATAAGTTGGTAATAAAATTAAGATGATTCATTCGCCAGCGTACTTTTTTTGCACAAACAGCGCTACGACAACAACAAGAATTGCTCGTCATTACATAAGTGCTGGTATTTTTTTTTTAGTTCTCTCTTTTTGCTTGATTGTTTTTTAATTATGAATAGCTAACAAGAAGATTTCTTGCACATCTCTGTGGTTACGTGTTATATTTTGTAATACTCGTTTTTTGCTAATTTGTCTTCTAGAGATGAGATCAGCATCTCAACTATTGGGTTTATTTTGAGGGTTCAGTAATTGGATTTGCCGGATAATTTGGGCTTATTTTGGGGGTTTAGTAATTGGATTTGCCGGATAATTTGGGTTTATTTTGGGGGTTTAGTAATTGGATTTGCCGGATAATTTGATGTTATGTTGCTTCACATTGTAACAATGACGGAAACAAGTTCATATCTTTAAACCATAAAGTTTTGTCATTTTTATAATAATAATCGCTGGAGGTGAACATTTCCACTAATATAATTTTGTGGCAACGTTCAAATTCTATTTAACAAATTCCACACTCTAGACTACACATTTTAAGACGAAATGTCAGTATAAAAACTTTTATGAAGTTTGTTTCGGTAGGCAGGGACATGGTGTAGGGTTATATAAATCGTTGAACTGTGCTTTCTCAACATTCTATACATTACATTGTTAGATTTTGTTGAATAATGCATTTTCTTTGAGGACTTGTTATCCGAGATTTGCTCCTCGAAATACTGAAGGAACTTCTTGAATACTAAATGTGAAGAAGAGAATCTAGACGAATAACTGTGAATTATTGTCTGACATCAATGTCCTACTTTACTTCAATGAAAAACGCTTTGGGTCACAAGTACTCTTTTTCTTCGCACTTTATTGACGTGTCACGAATCTAAATAGGTTAATGTTTAAAAGCAAAATAAATTTGGTCATCTAGAACACCTGAAACGTTATTAATAGCAACGTTATGTAAACAATCCGTTTCATTCAACTGAGTTCAAATACATAGGCTCCTACAGCATAGTCAATGTAGAAACACATTCACTGACTGGATAAACTGTGTTCACTACTTGGTCCAAAAAAGGGTTTAAAAACAACAAAGATTAGAAAATAAGTCACAGAAAGTTCGTGATACATGCAGCCAAGACAATCCATTAGCAAATCACTGAGACCAAGAAAACTTGTTTGGCAGGGTCACGTTAGTGTGTAGCAAACGAAAAGTGCTAGAGTACAGTTTTTCCATCGTTTACAACATATGTTGGATAGAATAATCCTCGGTTCACCAGTATTATTTAAATTGGTATTTCAAAGCGTGCATTAATTGTCCTCTTAACACCGGTCTTAAACCAACGGATTCAAGGGGTTCAAAATGATGACGTCTTCATTTTAAAACGGATGCCCACTGTTACGGTGGGTACAGCAGCATCGTCCTCGACTGAACTTTTTAGTTTTCAATGCTACCCCCTTTTTTAAAGGACATGTCCAACGATTTTCGACCAGATTCCTCTATTTTCCATGTGTCTTCTTAAAAACAAATGCTTGTGTTTTATGGGTCCCAAAGTCATCATAGCGGAGAACAAGCTATTTTGAATATTGGCAATTACATCACCAGTTCATATACACAACGACTTTTTAGTAAATGGTAGCTGTTACAAAAATAAATTTTTTGATGCCGATATTTCACAGTTGTTTTTTTTTTCACAACTTTTATCTTGCAAAATATAATCTCGGTGTACATAGCAGACTCTTTCAGTGATTTTGTTTCCAATTTATATGTTTATGCGTATTAGAGGGCTTTTTACAGCTGTACGGAGGGGAGGCACTGGGGGAAGCACTCAACGCCCAGACTCACTTGAGTTGACTCCCAAGTTCGTACACACTAAGCCGAAAAAAACTTTTTTTATTAAATTGTTTAATAAAACTAATTGTTTTAGCTGCTTTGGGTCAATGTCTGCATGTTGTTGTATGGCCAGGTCATTATAGCTTATAATGGCGAGATGTGTTGCTTTGAAACGCCCTGTAGATATAGCCTACATATATTAGAAAGAAATCATTGAAATACTTTGCTATGCAAACAGTTTTTGCATTAACATTTTATAATGTTTATCTAGAGTTTGCCGAGTTTTTCGATGCGCTGATCCTTGGGTTGTCACAATGTTGCCAGCCGTATTAAAAAGGGTATGGACAACAATCATCAACCTTATTTTATTAAGTGGGTGAAAGGTATCAAGTGACAAAAACAGGTCGATTACAGTAGCTTTTATGTACATTCTGATTTATATGATGACTAGACTGTCTAAGAATGGGAGATCATGGTTATCAGATAAATCTCTCATGCTTAATTTGACGCCTTTGTCCAGATTGTTTATAAAACGACCAAACGCGGTCATATCAGCATTCTTAACAACAACAACAACAACAACAACAACACACGTATCACCAACATGCTGCTATCGACCGGAAAGCGGGTAACTCGCATAATCATCTCTGGTTTGTCTTTTAAACTAACCATATAAAACATTGTCAATAATAGCCGAGATACAACCTTGTTTTTTATTTATAAAGAACGTTATTTTATGACAAGAAAAAGTGTTGTTCCTGTGGTTGATGCGTCACAGTTAAATGCTGCTCTAGTAGCTCGGATAGCGGAATGTATGCCCCTAAACAAATATACAACGTCAAGCGACACAATAGTTTCATCTGATTGTATCGACCTTTACAAAAACATCTTGAGATTTGTTTGTGTGATGTGGAGTTCTGCCAACAATTGGAGAAATGATTTGCAATTTAGACTTTGAGAGGTTGCGTATCACTGGACCTATTAAAATGATCGGAGAGGTTCTTCTTATTTATCACTTTGTGGGAGGAAAGCTTTCAGATGATCAAACCAAATCGAGGTTTCGATTTTTGGTAAAATGAGTTATTATTCAGACAGTTTTCTTTTGTACAATAGGATAGGATCGATCACCAGAATCTATTCCAATAGAAAAAATACTGTAAGATGTAAA
>JAVFBZ010195681.1:0-10503 GCA_032466195.1 Katharina tunicata | reverse complement strand
CGCCAAGCATATAATCGGAAGATTTGAGAAGGGTGAAGAATCGTCTTCACCAACATTTCACGAAGTTTCATGTGAAAAAATATTTTGGGTCATGACTTACCTTCTGTCTCACAAATTGTTGTCTTTTAACATTTTGTTGGTTATTTTATCGCCACCTTTAGCCAACATGTTCTTGCTGTCATACTTAGCACTGGAGGAACATTATCTTTCCAACAGCGTTGACACTTAAAGTGACTTCACGTTTTGGTTGTGAGTCGCCATCTTCTGTTGGAATACATCGCCGTCATATAAGTGAAATACCCTTGAGCACAACGTTAAATACCAATCAATCAATCTATCAACAACCTTTAGTCAAAGTTAAACTATATTTCAGCATTCAGTTTTTGGTACAGAGATTGCTTTTGGAAAAATTTCATACATTAAAATGAAGCAGAATCAGTCCTGCTATACCTTGGCAATTTGGACCGGTGAACCACTCAGAGCATTCGTATCCACTGTTACAGTGTCCTGAGATCTTGTCACATACTTCAGACATCGTCATACAGTTACAGGCTTTGTCACATTGGTCTCCAAACCAGTAATCTGAACAAGCTGCAAACAATGCTTTTAATTAATAAACATATCACAGACCATTAATAATAACAGTTTTTACAAAAACACTATTTCTGGTTTGGAGCACATTGCAGTAAACAAATCTGTAGACTAAGAGACATGCGGCATAGAGAACCGGCAAATCGCCGGCAGTAGCCTAACGTCTTATCTATAGTTATACTTAAATATAATGTATTGAGACTTTAATATGTTTTTACAAATAAAGTCTCGTGTAGAGTAGTGTACTCCAAATATGTGTTGCAGCCTTTACTATAACTGAATACAACATGAACATAAAATTTATATGTACAATTCTAAAAGCCGTTTTTCTAGCAAAATATCCTTGTAGATTTCCCACTTCTATCTTTATTTAAGAATGAATAGGGGTTACCGTATATTTCAATTTGTCGCAGGAGGAGAATTGTAACCTTGGGGACTTGAACCCGAACATATTGACCATTGAGAGGTTTAGAGCAGGTTACGTCGTATACTTCTTGGGCTGTGTTCTGGTCTTCATAACACAATTGGGGATTTGTGAAGAAAGTATCGTTGTCAACATGGATACGGAACCCTGATATCCAACTGTCTAAAACAAGAGATACAAATACTAAAAACATGTGTAGGTATTCTTGGTCATTTATATGACTAACAAAGCATACCAAAATAAGCTAAAATTAACAGTTATTTTTTATTATTTTTTTTTTGTCTATTCATTTTATTGATTACAAGACAATAGTTAGGACGATATCTCGTTTTAAAATTATGTCTTTTGTGTTAACGGTTGTAACCAAACAGTAACAATAATTTACGACATGATTCGCCTTGAGCTCTTAAGTACGGTGGCTCATAAGGGACATTCGAGTTTGTTTTTACTTTTCAAGGTTTCTTTTAACTTTTCAAATCATTTATTTCTATTTGTCTGTGTTTCTCTCTCGAGAAAAACACAGACAAGTAAAAAGTTGAAAATTATAAAAAAAAGTCTTGAAAAGTACAAATACCTTTGAAAACATTTACACCACGGAGAAAAGGTTTACACCGCGGAGAAAACATTTACACAGCGGAGAAAAAGGTTTACACCGCGGCGAAAACATTTACACGGCGAAGAAAAGATTTACACCGCGGAGAAAACATTTACACAACGGAGAACATATTTACACCGCGGAGAAAACGTTTACACCGCAGAGAAAAGGTTTACACCGCGGAGAATAGGTCTACACCGCGGATAAAAGGTTTACACCACAGAGAAAACACTTAATCCGCGGTGTAAACATTCACTCCGCTGTGTAAACATTTACTCCACTGTGTAAACATTTACTCCGCGGTGCAAACGTTTCCACCGCGGTGTAAAGTCACATGGTAACATTACCAGCCTCAGTAGTATATTATGAGCAGCAGGAGTAAGTAGTATTCGTGAGCAAATGAGCAGAAATGAGCAGCCGAGCCCAGGTTTAAAGTGGGGAGGCGTCGTCTGCGCAGTTTTCTGCCCGAGACTGGTCGAATGAGAGGGTCGGGGCGAGGTTCAGAGGTCAGTGAAATGCCGTGAGGTCACCGAGGTCACATGACGTCACCGAGAAAGGAGGGAAATGGCGGGTGAAGACGTTACGATCGTCTGCTCATGAGACAGGAGTGAGTGAAGGGTTGAATGGGTAGGGAATGAACAGTGTATGTTTGTGTGGGATCTAATGTTAGTTTATAAAAGAAGATAGGAATATTACATTAAAAAAGAAAATAATTGGAAAAAAAGACACTACATTAGATTAAAAATTAAAAATACAGAATGAACAGTAATGCACCAAGTAACTTTTTCTCTTCAGAAAAAATAATCGAAACCCACCGAAAAAGGATTGGAAATGAAAGACTCGTTCGGGAAGAGTTGGGTGGCCCTAAATAGGGTTTACCTGGAGAAGGGTTTCAACTTTGTTGTCTGTCTCTTTTCATCCGCCCACAACAGTCTTGGTTGTAGTCTGTAGTGGGGGCTAGGTGTGAAGTATCTCCCTTCGCCCAGAGGAAGAGGCTATAGCTTAGTATGACGGAAGTCTTTGGCGAGAATAGACGTTTTTAAAAACATGCCTAAACCTCGACGAAGAGTGGCTATGATGTCAACCGCCTCGCCACAGGTCCGATAGAAAGCGACCAAACCACGACGAAGGCGCAAAATAGCGATGATATCGACCACACCACGCATCCGCAAGACCCCAGTGAAACGTCGAAAACCAGTGGCGAAAGCGTGTACCCAAGCCTATCAGCATTTAAGCAAACTCATCCAGGCTTTACAAAAAAAACATGAACCAGCAGCGGCATTTTTGGACAGACTATTAGCATTTTAGTTCAACTTCGCCTATCTCCGGTACCGTCCGTCACCTCCGATTATCGGCTTTAGTTTAATGACAGGCCATTTGTTAGTCCATTAGCAGTATATTTATCGCTGCAGGCAATCATTGTATCGCATGTAGATAAACGAATCTTATAGGACACCAAGTGCATTGAGCGCCAATAAAAATCAACATAGAGTAGGTAACAGCAAAGAAAACAAAAAACTAAAATAGAACTATTTCGCATAACAATAGGCAGAAATGACCAATGCAACAAGAGAATCAAGTCACGTGTAAGAATTTGAATTTGTTCATAGGTTGATTAATCAGGTCAAGCTTCAGCAGCATCGCTATGACGTTCTCAGCTATATTCAAAATGCATCGTCATTATATACAAGGTCCGTCACCGAAGTGAATCAATTGACCGTTTTGTACAAATGAGACTATTAGGGTATCAATAAACCCATACGACAAGGCCAGGGTGAGCGATGCTTGTCCGTTATTTTTTTCGCGTTCGGCGTGGTGTGAAGCGGAAGGACTAATCAGCGACGCTAAAAAAAAGCCAATCAGTGAATAGGGTGTGTTTTCTCTTACGTTTGCGCTGTTTGTCTTTCAATCCACTTCCAAACCTATAAAACCCCAACCAAACCCAATGGTGTTTCGTTCTACGTACCAGCTTTCCCCAAGCAACCAACCAGCCAGCCAGCCAGCCAGCTCTACGCCAAGCAGCTAGCCATTATGCCGAAACGCAACAACAACGACAACATGACCATGATGGGCAGGAAGCAAACGAAGACCCAGTCGGACCGCCAGCTGATGCCACCACCACCTCCACCCCTATCAACCACCACAGAAGAGGATTTGCGGTTAATGATGCGAGACATGCGACAGGATTTTGATCTGTACGGTGATGTTCGACTGAGCCAACCCTACTACCAGAACCACCTTTTCGTTCATCTCAAGCAATGGATGGTGTACGCGGTCGGAGGTCCTCATAACCCCTCACGGCTCAGCGTCAGTCTGAACGAAGATGCCTGGGAGATGCTCTCCAATACGTCCCTGATCGACGCTGTGGATACTGTCCTAGCCACGCATCCTATGACGGCCGACGCGAACAACACACCCTCCGTGATCCAACCAATGGATATAGCCACGCTATGAAGACCAGCCCCATCTTTGAACGCCTCTTCACGGACTTTTTAGACCAATAACAACAGGACGCACAGTCCTTCTTTTCACAGTAACACCTAGGTGTCATGGTTCCACAGTGACGCGATGGTCAATAAAAACAATGTTGTTCTTTTGTCATTTGAAAAAAATTGTTGTTTGTTGTCGTGTGTTCTTAGATATAGGTCGTCTTCGTGTTCACTGTTTGATGAGCAGCACATCAGACATGATACAGCGACTACCGCCACCTACCACCACCACATCGCCTTCCCATCGTGTTCAATGTATGCTGTGTGATGGTCCACAGATCAGACAGCATTCGGTCTACCGCCACGTGTAGGTGTACCGTCTGTTCGTCCGCAACAGCAGACCAATGTACGATGGTGTTTAAACGATCCTCCTTATAGGTTCGTTCAGGCAGCCTGACCGACACAATGACAGGTACCGTTACCTAGTCACCTGCATCGACGTGTTCTCCAAATACTGGTGCACACCTGATACAAGCCTTTCGGACCATCTTTGTCACGGGACGTCGACCGCTGTACTTACAGACAGTGGGAGAAACGGAATTTCTCAATTCGGGCTTTCAACAGTATTTACGCACACACGATGTGTTTTACTTTCACACCTGGAACAAACGAAAGCCTCGGTGGTAGAACTGTTTAATCGCACGTTCAAAGGTGCATGTACAAGTATTTTACAGCGGCCAACACGTGACGGTACATCGACGTCGTGTCAGACTTGGTAGTGGGATACAACAAGGCTTACCATCGCAGTATTCAAAGAGCCCCTGTAGAGGTCACCCACCGCCAGCAAGCGGCCGTACGTTGTTCTTTATACGTTTGTGAAGCGTCCGCCATCATCAAGCCCGCTCAGTTTCAAGTGGGGGATCTTGTTCGCATCAATAAAGTCAAAGGTTGATTTGAAAAATCCTACTTACCCAATTGGAACATTTTCCAGTCAAACAACGCCACGATCGACGTCCGGTCGTGTACACGCTTGACGACTTAAACAGAGAGGAGTTAGCGGGTTACAACGCGTCACGACAAACCCCGACGATTATTATCCGGTGGAAGACATTCTGAAGACGGAACACGGTGACGAAGGACGTGCCATTGGCTCCAGTGGTTGCGATGGCCCACGACGTTTAATTCCTGGATTCCAGAGGCGACTTTAAATCGTATTAAAGATACGGGCTCACGACCGCGGGTTAGTCGCAGACGACACCCTCCTATCATCCACAGGGTATGGATCGTATGGTGCAGATCTTGTGGACCACCGACACGAAAAAAAGCTTGGGTGTGATGTTAGCCGTCTTTCTCACGCTAGGACTGTGGATTGGGGCGATCACGCTCGATATCTCGTCGATTTTCCGCCACAGGACTGGCAACCTCACGACCCACGTGGCCTATGATACCCTCGTCGACCACCCTTTCACCAACACACCCAACACAGCATCCTAACCAGTCTACCCACCTTCGCCCACGTGATCGTGATGGATACCCGTTTTCAACACCCGTTTACCGTACTGATCTACGGCGCAACCGGGAGTGCCAAGTCGTATTTTTTACACAGGCCTTGATTCAACACGCGTCTACCTTAATTCACCCCTACCCGGATCGGATCGTGCGGTGTTACGGAAAATGTCAACCGCTGTATGAGACGATGCTCACGGTGGAATTCCACGAAGGGTTGCTCGATATGAAGACGTTTGACCCCAGTGTGAAGATGGTGGAGGTTGTCGATGATCTCATGGCAGAGTCTGATGAACGCGTGACAGCGCTTTTCACCAAAGGGAGCCATCACCGGAACGTGAGTGTGTTGTACCTTGTACAAAGCCCCACGCGACGTGTCACGTGCCATCGTGGTGGCAGTGACAACCATCGCATGACGTGTCGGTGCGAATCTGCTAAAAACACTTTAAATGGGAATGTACCCCTGACGTCAGGTCAGAAGGCGCGTATGCGACCGTACAAAACGTGTCC
The DNA here is from genome assembly GCA_032466195.1 of Katharina tunicata. Classification (NCBI taxonomy): domain Eukaryota; kingdom Metazoa; phylum Mollusca; class Polyplacophora; order Chitonida; family Mopaliidae; genus Katharina; species Katharina tunicata. The sequence continues at coordinate 4,448 of JAVFBZ010195681.1, read as the reverse complement.
GACTCCTCGCCAACAAAGCCGTGATTCCCAAACTCAAACGCGCCGTGGTACAGCGAGGAGGTTTTTTACTCGTTTATCTGGCGGCACTTCTCATCGGTCATTAAATTCGACAACGTGATTGAGGTGGATTGGAACCGTCAGATTCTCTGTGACTTTTAGACGTCAACCACGATGAACACGACGGAACTACAGCGTGTGTTGGCTGACGATGGGTACACGCGTCAGGTGTTTCAAGGTGTGTTTGCGCAGAATCACAGACCACACCACCCCCATTCCCCTGTCGGGTATATCTTGAACACGGACTCGTGTGATCAGCCTGGGGAAACTGGGTGGCTGTATTTTTCGACCGTGACGACCAAGGAGAGTACTTTGATCCGCATGGGCTCCAACCTCTTTCTCTATGGACCTCGGCATGGCTGGACACGACAACGCGAACTAAGTACCACGACGGCAGTGTGTGTACAGTATTGTGTGTATTATGCCTTACACCCGGCTTGGGGTGTGCCCCTTTCTCGTGTTTCTGTTCGAAGGTCCCCCGATCGACAACTATGTGATGGTGTATGGCTTTATCAGCCGCCATTTTTTGATCGATTCCCCGCTTTGGAATGAGGCACTCCAGTGACATTTGAACATTGTTTTTTTTTGTTGTTCATTCGTGTTAAAAAAATGAAAACGATTTCTCAACAAAACAAGCGTGTGTTGCTGGTGGTTGTGTGTGCGTGGGTGTGGGTGTGTACGTGTGTGCGCGCGTGCGTGTGTGTGTGTGCTTGGGGGGAGGTGACCTCACGGCGTTTCACTGGCCCTTGACCCTCTCAGTGACCATCTCGGTCATCCTCGGTCACCTGCGCATCTTGGCGCACATCCTGTTTTATGCACTGCGCAGCCTGGTGGTTCCTCACGGCTCCTCACAGTTCAGGTTCCATCTGTCTTTTTGGGGTCATGTTTCGTTTATTTTTTTGAAGAAAAAAAGGCCCAGTGTGTATAACTGTTGATTTTGTATTTTTTTTCTATTTTTTAATCTTATGTAGTGTCTTTTTGTTCTCAATTGTCTTTTCTTTTTTAATGTAGTATTCTTTTATTTTTACAAACGAACACCAGATCCCACATCTGACCCTCCCGCTGACCCCTCAGTCACCCTCTCGGTCACATTCGAGCATCCTCGGTGACCTGCCTTATGCACTGAGCAGTCGGGTGGCTGCTCATAGCTGCTCGGACAGCCCTATCTTTTAACCTGGGCCGGTTGCTCATTTGTTCACGAATACCCGGTTAACTGCTTATTCTGTACTACTACTACTGTGAAGCCATGTGACCTCGGTGACCTCACTGCGTTTCACTGACCCCTGACCCTCAGGCTGACCCTCTCGATGACACTTGCACTCGCCCTCGATCGCCCTCTCGGCATCCTCGGTGCGCACATCCTGTCTTATGCCGGGTGGCTAAATTTGTCATAATAAAACTCCAACATGCGTTGTTTGGCGTTCTGATAGACCATACACCCAATACCTTCCAATAAGACTTTTAAAAAAGTCCCATGTATTCCCCGCATCCTCCCTTTTTTTTTTTAAATACGTCTCACACCAAAAACAATGAACTCCGTACACTAATGATTCTATATATGAAAAATGTATCGAACAGTCCTCATGCGTGTAATTTACCATTGAACCCTTTAGAGTTGGCACTGGGTGACCTCAGTCTCAACTTGTATTTCCACTACTCATGTGAACTTTGTTGCAGACCTTCACACGTTTCGTTGAAGAAAGACAGGGTCGCGTCAACATTGTTTCAACACTGTTGGACTGCAGATGTTCGTCAAGCACTCGCCACTGTTCCACGGTTTCAGTGAGTCAGTGCATGTAGGTGTTCATGTTTTGACGTAGAGTTCTACTGAATAACGTTGCATGGTGTGTGAATCTAGTCTTCTGTCCACGCTTTAAGGGACTCACCTTTTACAGTACGACCTGGTACCGTAGTGTAAGTGGTATCATTCGAAAGAGCATGTTGATCTCGTTCGTGATCGTTTCTGAGTATCGCTGTGTCATGCTTTATTGACGTAAGAGCTGGCTTTGAAAAGAAAATAGAAGCTCAAGTTAACAGGGTTTTCAAATTTGTTAGCGGCCACACCGCGTGACTGACCAACCAATCAGCGAACAGGGTGTGTTTTCTCTCACCTTCGCGCTTTTGGTCTTTCAATACACCTCCAATCCGATAAAAGGACCTCCAAAACGCATTTAAATTTCTTTCTACCAACCAGCCAGCTCATCAACGTCCCAGGGCTACCCGCCAGCTACCAGCTCTTTGATAAAAAAATGGCGAACTCCTAAACCCGCTTAGGGCTTCAGGGGGACCCATAAACACAACCCAGAGGAATGGGAGACGACTTCTTGCAAATGCCACTGTGGGGGCTATACCCTCTACCTCTGGGCGAAGGGAAATACTTCACTCATCCTCTACAGATGCTGCCAGGGCCATTACCATCCCCTCACAGGCGCCGAGCTCAAGACCATTACCTGTTGGAGGTGTGTCTATATCAAACACCTAGCCCCCACAACAGAAAACAACGAAGACTGTTGTGGGCGGATGAAAAAAGACAGACAATCCAAGTTGAAACCCTTCTCCAGGTAAACTCTAGGGTCGGCTCCGTTCCAAAGGGGGGTTTTAGATTATTTTTTCTGAAGAAAAAAAGATCCCGTGTGTATTACTGTTGATTCTGTAAATTTTATTTTTAATCTAATGTAGTGTATTGGTTGAAATTGTTTTTTTTTTAATGTAATATTATTTTCTCCTAAACCAACACCAGATACCACACAAGCATACACTGTTCATTCCCTACTCATTCAACGCTTCACTCACTCCTGTCTCATGAGCAGACGACCGTGACGCCTTCATCCGCCATCATCTCCCCATATCGGTGACGTCATGTGACCTCGGTGACCTCACGGCGTTTCACTGACCTCTGACCCTCGCACCAATCCTCCCACTCACCCTCTCGGTCACCCTCGGTCTACCACTAGACCAGCCTCGGGGAAGCGCGGGCAGCATCGGGCACCTGCGCAGAAAGCTGCACAGACGACGCCTCACCACGCCTTGAGCTCGGATGCTCCTTTCTGCTCATTTGCTTACGAATACTACTCCTGTTGCTCATAATATTGCTACTGAGGCTGGTAATGTTACCATGTGACTTTACACCGCGGTGTACCTTTTCTCTGCGGTGTTAACCTTTTCTCAGCGGTGTAAACCTTTTCTCCGCGGTGTAAATATTTTCTCCGCGGTGTAAACCTTTTCTCCGAGGTGTAATTGTTTTCTCCTTGGTGTCAACCTTTTCTCTGCGGTGTAAATGTTTTAAGTTTTTTTTTTTTACTTTTCAAGACTTTTCTTTAAATTTTCAACTTTTTTTACTTGACTGTGTTTTGCACAAAAAAAACTTAATAAGTAAAAAAAAAGCCAGAGTGTCCATAATGGGCCACCGTATTTAAGGCTTCATATCATATGCAGTCAATAATGTTATGTAAAGGTTTAATAATAATTATAATAATAATAAGCTTTATTTACAGAGGGTGAAGTACATAGTGGTACACTCAGTCAGCATAGTGCTGATCTAACCTGAGGACCTCCACACACAGACTTTTGCACACGCACACAGTCGTTTAACAACATGTTAATAGAATGAACGTATATCTTAAGCCCCAAAAAAATAATTAATTGAAATAAGTATTTATGCAAGTACAAAACAAGAGCGGAAGTGTGTGAGGTTATATTAAAAATATATATATATATATATATACAAAAACCGACGAATGCACAAATCTGTAGATACAGATACAAACATTTTACTGCAGAAAAATCAAACAGATGTGCGTTGGAGATTTGTCCTCTCTTGCATGTTACGCTGGTTTCCTTCACCAATTGGGCTGGCACGCCGTCATAGAAGTGAAATAACCTTAAGCACGACGTAAAACCCCAATCAAACAAACAAACAAACAAACATGGTTTAAAGATAATTAATTGGTATCTTCTTCACGTGTGAAAATATTGTTTTTTATTTTAATTTACACCACCTCATTGATTTAACTGTATATTTACCTAATGTAACAATCTTGAGTCTGCTGATTATTCGGACTGACTTCAGGTTAACCCACAGGTAGGGGTTCGGTTCATTGTAAGACTGAAACCGTGAATCCACACTACCGTCAAACGCGTACAATCCATGGAACGAAACGTCATAAGCACTGATGAAAAAGCTGCTTACTCCGATAACTTTTGGAAATCCATCATTGTTGAAACCTAACACAATGTTTTCTAGACAAACAACATCAAATAGACGAATTGTGAATTAGTAGTTCGATAATTAAACCAAATATAAACAATTACAATAGGCAATACAAGAAAAATTTTCATATTTTCTAGCATCAGAGCTTCAAATTTTAAATATCATTAATAAAATACCGTTT
>JAVFBZ010195671.1:3484-14178 GCA_032466195.1 Katharina tunicata | reverse complement strand
CAATAAACCAGAAGTTGATATCCATAAGAAATGACTTGTGTTAATTCATCTACCACCTTCTAAATGCCACTCAAACAGGTTATATTTATAGCTAAACTTTTTAAACTTCAAATTTGTTCAAAAATAATATGAACCAACTTTTTGTGACTTTTTACCAGGACAAGTTGTCATACAGGGAGAAGGAAGCGACATGTTTCTGCGTATTGTTACTCGTTCAAGAGATTTGGGAAGTATGTTTGGCGAAATACCGCCTCTCTTATGTACCGCCTGTTTAGGAAAGGCTACAAGACGATGTTCGAGTCTTCAAGGAAACACGCAAAAGACCCTAGTTAAAATCAATTCACACATTCTGTCACATGAAGTGATTTGGTAAATTAGTACCTATTCAACTAGGCTGATTACGTCACAGATATATGGTCTAGTAATAATACAGCACCAAATTAATCTTCTTTGTTACATGTTTTTCATCGCCACCACCCACAAGGATAAGCCCCCTGACTAATGTTCACACCAGAGGGTATCATCAGTGTCCATTATGTTTATTAACAATACCTATCATTAAAACTCACTTAACTTCTTTTTAAATAACAAGTGTTAATAACTTGTTTTGCGGAATTAACTAGTCTGTCCCACTTTTTGGAATAATAGGCTAATGTGGCATGCTTACGTAATATCCCTGTATCTATTATTTAACATATAACTTATTTGGTGCGTTGTTAATATGACGTAATTTCAACAAAGAACATACTTTAAATTTAATACGCCATTCGCCAAACAATTGATTTATGTGGCAAAATAAATTTCTTAAGATTTTTTCTCATATGAAGTTGTTTCGGATATCAATGTGAGCTTTTCTCCACGTCTCCACTCCACCTTTAGTACACTACATGTGGCACAAAGCTTGTATTATATTATTTATTTATTTTGTTAGTCTATAAGGTGAACAACTATACCTTCTTTGGCTATTACATTAAAGACTGACACGGCTCAATTTATATTATTATAGGTCACACAAAGTAACCATATAAGCGAGCGCCTGAACTTTCTCAGGATAAAAGATATCACCAGCTTTAACATAATTATTATGACCATAACATGTCAGGCAAAATCTCCGTTTTCTTAGTGGTTTTCTTAGCGACAAATAACCACCTCCTTAATGATAAAAATGTTCACATTCGGGATTCTTTAAATAAAAGTATCATCTGGTTGTTGCTTTTCAATAAACTGGACGATTCATTGGGCAGTATTAACTCACAGTTGTCAACAACTCAAAGACCTACATTACGTCAGAATATATTTAAACATCCATCGTAGATACAAAACATCTTTTGTCTTTTAGAATTATTAAATATAAAGAAACAAATGTTCTGCAGTGGGTCTCAGTTGGTTGGACTGCGGAGTCCATTTCATTTCACACGATACTCCCTTCTTTGATCTTATATTTTGGGAAGGCCATTCGGTGGCTGCGGAGACCGCGGGGTGGTTTTAACGAGGTTTCCATCGCAAAGTTGCCATATGAGACAAATACACTTATACAGTACGACAGTAATTAAATTTCATGGAAGTCAACGAAGTGATCAGATACAAATATTTAATCATTTTTATCTAAAAAAGCTATATTTAAAAAAAAAATGCCCTTGCTGATAATTACAATGATAGAAGGGACGTATTATTAACCCAGAAGCGCATACAAAATAGCTAACATTAGTATATCTCTTTCGCCTACAGTAACAGAAAATAATCTGTATCAGTACCTTCTAATACTTCAAACCAGTAACCAACAAAACCACTATATTTATAATTTCAAAGTAATCCAGTTTATCACTGGTGTTTATTTATTTAATCCTATTTATGATATATTACGTCATATTTAAGAAAAGAAATACTTCTTCCCACGAAAATCGATGACATAACAATGTTCTTAAACGTGCGTGGTACTTATTGTTAAGTAAAGCATTACAATAAACTATTCAAAGACGTATCTAGTGTCAACACATCAATTAAAGAATTTTAGTATTTGGCATTCATCTCCACGAGTTAAATACCCATAGGCATCCCATCGAGTCTTAAGTTACATCATTATACCCTTGCAGTAGATATACATGTACTAATCCCACCCGGTCGGCTATAGTTTCCATTTATGAATGTTACGTCATCCTCACTAACTGATTCTCCTTTCAGTTATTTTCCCACAAAAAAAAAAGAAATAATTGTCTAAAGCCTTCGAACGTGGTCAACTTTTGTTTTAAAATGTAATCATGACAACTGTATCCTAGCCCAATAGGCGAGGTTTCATGGATCCAGAAGCTCTGAAAGAAGGAACACGGAGGTATGCTTTTTTAGCACTGAAAGTAAGATTTACAATCATGATAATAATGGGCTTAATAAGTGCGACCAATTTCCCTTTTAATAAAAAAAATACGAAAATACTGTCCTCAAACATTCATATCCCCGTCGTACGATGTAAATTAATAATTACCATCTGGGTAGTCGGAATACACACAGAAAATACACCATTTTAATTCTATGCATAGACTTATGTGACCGCAGTGTCTAACCTATAGAATTGTGTCAGATCTAACTTCGATATGATTTGATAGAAAATGACAGCATTTAACAGTACCGACTGAGAAAATTGATACATTTATTGTTGGAGGAAAGCAGTAAACTATTACAAAAGTTTCCAGTCTATTTGATAAACTGCTACAATTCCACTATGTCGATTACTGCTATATGAGTATATAAAGAACTGCTGTATATGACTATCCGATGCCGTATATGACTATCCAAGCAGTACTTTACGAATGCATATCCGACGGCTTAGTTTCATGCGAGCCTTAGGTATATGATAAATAGATTATACTCACAGTGCGGGTAAGCGCCATTGTATCAGCTTTCGTTGTCTCAGATCTGACTGCGTATCAATCTAGAAAAAATTGGAAACTAATTAATTTAATATAATACAATTGCTATTTACATTTTCACTGTCCGCCATAACATTTGTGCATTGTTCTTGACGAACTGTGTGTCAGCTTGAGACAATATAGACTATCTTTTAGGGGTTGGCGAAGTGTATTTTTTAAACCTTAACTGTATAAAAGTTGTTTGCTCTCGCGTTTTTCGGGCTGAAATGTTACTTCCTTTTTACTCTATGTTTTTCAAAATTAAATTAATAGCCCTACAATAGCGATGGTGGCTTTTACCATAATGGTGCAGAGAGATTTATTACGTAATGGCTTCTATGGTAACATATGTGAAGTTGTTTGCTGTGTCGATTTTGTATATTGACAATGGAATGCACCAGAACCTAAAATATGTGCATCATGTACGAGAGAGCGAGGTGACGTCTAACTGTTTCTATTATAGGTCTGTTAGTATTATGACTTCCTTAAAATATAACTTAAATAGAACCTCTCCATACATATATAGAAAGGTGTGCCACTCTTTGCCACTCAGAAGTTTTAAGCTGACATGCACCATTATAACGCCTTTCTTTTAGGAATTTAAATAATCTATCAAGATTTTTTTTTGTATCTAAAAATATAAAAGAATATGGTTTAATAAATCGCTTTCACTTTTATTGTGACGTATAATGATAGAAACTAAATCGTTAATGAAAAGCTGTCTACTAACACGCTGAACAAAACAAAACGAAATGCACGAGTGGTATAGTCTTTGTCGCTATCGTCGTCTTCTGATTGGCTAGTCTCTTATGCTCTTTAGATCAGCACTCTTAACAGAAGTTATAATTTGAAAGACTTTAATGAAGAAAGCTAGCGATGGGATGTTCTCAGCGACATCTGCCTAATCGTGGACAGTTTTCAAAGTCTGAAAGGAAAAACAGAAATGGCGGGAAAATTTCAGAATCGAGTCTTGCGGCAGATTTTCTTTTCAACTGAGCAGTGAATTAACGTCTTCTGCATGTCTTTGCATCGTCTGCAACTTAGTTTAGTCGAAATGGCGCCATACGTCATCGGCTAAGCTAAGTCTTATCTCATTCAAAAACAAACAGTTTACGAAGTTTGTTTGTATATTTGTAAATAATCTAATTTAAGAACAACACTAGTAAATAGGTTTAACGGCTGAGTTCCGGCTGAGCGAAAGCTTACTGACGGACAGGATTTTCTTCCCAGTCTTTAACCACCTGCTGACCATATGGGCATGTTACATTCATACTATAAGAACACCCTATTTCACGAGCGAGAAATTTGCATAACACGTTCTATCAATTGTACATAAATTCACGCATGCATGCATCATTAAAAAACAATTAAATCATTTTATTTTTTAAAATAAAATCGAATTAAAAAGCAATCAATTTGAACAGGCCAAGTATAATTTTTAAAAATCTTGAAAATTCGATCTAAGATGTATTGTGTATTATACAATGGAAGTTTTTGCATTCTGGTGATACGGTATAGTTATTTGTGTACCGAGAACTGAACCTATATATCTGTCAACACTGGCTAATAAATCAGTCATGGTTTATTTGAAACCAATAATCAGTTGATATGCTTATATCTTGCATTTGTCGCCTACAAACCAAACTTATTACTTCTGAAACACGGCTAATGACAGGAATTCGGCCTGGCAAAGCTTATTAGCTTTTAGTGATAAACTTGACAGATTTTTGGCATTGGGACATAACAAGAACTTCATTAAGTTTTTTCTAAAAGTCAGGTGTGGATTAAATTATTTATTATATTTTACAGGGTTACTTTGATTTGTTTAATTAAAAGCGCTTTAAACTGCACTAAATCTAATTAAATTAGTTTAGTCGTTAAACACGCGATTGCAATAACCTGATTGATAAACGAAGCATATTGAGTTAAGCAGTAAATCGTTCGATCTGTCAACAGATTTAACGTTGAAGCCTATGAGCCACTAAACCGTATTGGAGATCTGAAAACTTTTAAATGTACGCTTTGCAGACAAAATATTAAAATCAGATGAAGAGACAAAGAATATGGAATTAACAGTGGCGCCTTCGATTACTTGCTGAAGAAAATTAGGTTTTTTGTTTTAGTTTTTGTTCACCACTTTGGTTGCGAAGAACTCCATTCTACTTCATTCATCTATATTGCTCTATCTGAACACCGAACTGCATGATCAACAAAAAGGTTCAATTCATATTTAGAAATATGCAAACAATATGTAAGGTTATTTGATCCCCTACGTGAAGCCATATGGATCGCTGACATGAGGACAGTTATATTACAATGTATTTGTTCTGCGTGTAGATTAACTGTGCGCACATTAGGTTTAAATCCACAACATAATAGAGCACTGACATACTAAATAATATTGCTATTTATCTGTTTCGTAGTACAATTAAATGATCTACCTATCGATGATACTTTATGTCAGTCGGGGTCGAAACGTGACGTACACTTAATAGTTTTTGTGAATGAAAAGACAATACAGAGTAACTGGGTGGGTAGGGTGGGCACTGGGACAGGGTGTAACCGCTATTCAGGGTTAAGTGCTACGAGCTGTATGGAAGATATGGTTTATTTTACAGTCAAAGGTTAACGGGAAATAGTTATTGTTTAAAAACCAATCACTCTACAGAGGCATGATTTAACCAATAATGTACCATTGTGGTGGAAGGGATAACTGGGCCGTGGACTAAATTTATTAATAGGGTTTGGACTATATAACAATTCGGTCGGTACAGGAACGCTACCTGTAGGTCAAACTGATATTAATAAGGTGCTTCGTAACAGACGAACCAAAAAAGATGCTGTTCACAAATTTGTAATTTTATGATTTGTTTGTTTAATTGGGGTTTTACACTATACTTAGGGTTATTTCACTCATATGAAGACGTGTCAGCCAAATGATGCTCCCACCCAGCCTAACACCTGTAACTTAAGACGTCAACTTTTTCACGCGCCTACCTACTTGTATTTTTATAACTGTTACAGATAACTGTCAATTGTTTACAAAAAGTTCGGAAAAGTACGCGATATGCGGATGTGTTTCAATTGATGAGAAACTTATATACACCAACAACCGACTGCATGTATCAGTTTAAGTTCTGTACAGTTAGTTAGAATCGATACACCTTTCGATGTACTGTTGTCCACCAAAAGTCAAATCTGTTGACGTAACTTTAAAACCAGCAATATCGCTACGATCAAAAGGATCCCGCTGCGATCTTCATCTGCCCTTAAAGGGATGCTTCAATTATGATGGGCGAGTCACGTTCTGTAAATTACCAAAGCGGTTATAAAGGATATCATCGATGAAACAAAGACGAATGTACCAGGCCACACGGGGTTGCGCCAAGGATCAACGCAGGTCCACGCACCATTTAACTTACTCATATGGGGACTCCACTTGAATAGTCAAAGGCTAGGTTAGGCCACAGGTTGATCTTATATCAAAGGTCAATAAGCTATAATATTACATCCCTTGACAGGAATGGGTGTAACGAGGCGACTTGATCTATAACACATATAAGAGAACCGAGACATGGCCTCAGAGGATATATTGATTGTATGTTATAGAAATAATATATTGCTTGTAAGTTCATCTACTGATCTATGCAAGGTAAATTCCAATCATTAAGAAGTAGGTGATAATTGATATACAGGCATACATATTTCACACCTATTCTGATCGACTTTTTGTTTGTTTTTGTTTATAGAAGTACAAACTGCTCACACGTTATGAGTGCACGCAGGTAAAACGTATTAACTGTTATCAATTATTGTTTTCGTGATTCGCACATTGTTGCAAATGTAGTGAATTAGTTGAACGTGCTCTTTAAATCTAAAGTAATCAACGGGAAATATTGTGTGAGCCAGTTTGATTTAAATGGATTACTTAGGATATCAGTATGATGTCTATTGCACTTTATTCAACAACTATCCTACAACACCCCAATACCCCAACTATTTTACAACCCCCTCAATACCCCTATACGAAGTTTGAAGATATTTCAAAAGACTTTGCAAAGGCACACACGCAATTACCATACGAATATGCGCGTAGCATATATGATTAGAGTAGCCAATATACGCTTGCTTACACTTAGTAGACGAACACACCCATTTTCAGTTATAATTTATTGAATTATACTTTCGGTCGCTGGTTGCATGCAGTTTCAAGAAGAATGGTATGAATACCATTTTTATATATTTTCTGTTGAGTTGTAGGTAAATAAACATAGCTTTGAAAGTCTGTAAATTAAGCACAATGTACTAAATTACATGCCGGTAATATAGATGAAATCCCCACGGTGAAATCCCAAACTGGTGTGTAACAGAGAAAACGGGCGTCGGCGTGCATTTTAATTAAATACATAGAACAAGTGGATCACAACATGGGTTGTTTGTTGGCTTGGGTAATGAACCGGTGGGTATGGAAGAAGAACTTTGCGAGACTTTTGTAAAAGAAACCCCTAAAGGAATCATCCTATACATCTTGTGATCTCTGCCGCAAGTTTGTGTCTCGAGGGAGCGCTGATGTAGACAGTTATTTCGAAAATCGCCAGTGCGAGAAAAGCGGTTTAGTGTGATGTGTAGAATATGTAGAATCATGCGTAACGTTTCTTGAAGAGATTTGATGTTCATTTTACATGTAGCTATTATGTGCCTTCATAAACTAAAAACGCTTACATCGCTCATCGCACAGTTACGTGGTTATCCGATCGACCCTTTTTCAATGATGGTTTCTAACACATTTTCGCGAAAAGAAACAGATTCCAAGACTTGGTGGTATATACAATAGATTTGGAACTTACATACAGACGTACAAGACACTTCTCATTGCTTTGGTTGCGTTAGTGTTACTGTTTACGGTTAGAATACACCGCCGTTATATAACTGAACTACTCTTGAGCACGACGTTAAACACCAATCAACCAATCGAAATAGGAGTAGCTTCAAACACTTGGGTCACCATGGTGATATTTTATACTTTATTCCTAAACCCTGTGCTGGCAGTCTGTGAGAAGCTGTTGGTCAAAACTGTAAATAAAGTTCTGAATTGAGAACCAGTTGTTAAAGTAAAAAAAATATATATAGTTCTGCATTGAGAAGCTGTTGATAAAAAACTGTAAATATTGAGAAGCTGTTGGTAAAAACGGTAAATATAGTTCTGCACCGATAACCTGTTGGTTCAAACTGTAAATATATTTCTGCATTGAGAAGCTGTTGGTAATGTAAAAACTGTATATAGTGTTCTGCATTGAGAAGCTGTTGGTAAAGTAAAATTGTAAATATATATTCTGCATTGAGAACCTGTTGGTAAAAATTGTAAATATAGTTCTGCATTGAGAACCTCTTGGTAACAATTGAAAATAAAGTTCTGCATTGAGAACCTGTTGGTAACAGTTTTAAATACAGTTCTGCATTGAGAACCTGTTAGTAACAATTTTAAATACAGTTCTGCATTTGCTGATAGGCCTAGATGTGGATTGTTTGGCTAGTGTTTTAATATCGATACTTATATGATAGCGGTAAATGTCTGCAGGACAAAACTTTACACAACGATACAAATATAAAAAAATAAATGTAGGCTATGTTCGAAAACTAATGTTTCTCCACTGCTTGTGTTAGCATAAATCCGTTATGTACATAATCTGTTGCTCAGACGGTGGGTTAAATTTCACATCATAACTCTTTTTGTAAGGGACATTGTTGGATACATTGGAGCCTCGCGGGAAATTAAAACTGGATTTCCTGAATTTATTTAGTTTCGCCTTATACAAAAAAAGTTGATTCCATGACTACGGTTCAGGAAACAATGGGTTTAAATGGGACGACTTTACATAATACAGGGTATGGTCCTGCAAACTGGGGTCCCAAGCTCATGGGAACAAAATGCGTTACCCTAGAATATTGACTCCACGTTTCCTTACAAAGTCCTCACTGGCGCAAAAATCGACTTTTGATTGCCCAACCCGAACTGGACACGTATATATTTCCCCACCACAAAAGTAAACATGCACAATTGGTAATGGACGCTGACCCGTCTTGTGGTTTTCTTAACAGGCATGGAACGTGCTTGTATATTTTTTGAATTCAACGTTCGATTCCACAGATTTGCCACCAATTTCCAATCAGAAATCATATATCTATATTTCAATATGATTTTGTACCTAGAACGAATGAGAGTCTGTCTTGCTTTCAGCATTGATAAGACATTGTCACAAACAGCTTCCATGCGTACGTTCCGTTTTTGTGAGTCAGGAGTCAAAAGGCGGTCCCCTAGTTCAAATTTTGAAATTTGCGCTAATTAAAAGTTATTGCGAGAAGCGGGGAAGGGGAAAGTTTAATTCAAAAGTCACTGGCAGCTTTCATTTGTTTGAATGAAATGGAAAGTTTTTATTACACTTGTATAATTATTAAAATGAGTTCACCATATATACATTTGAGATTTTATCCCAACATGTGCTTTTGTTTTGTTACATTTTAAATCATTGCATTTTTGGTAGAAGGAGGAGGAGGAGGAGGAGGAGGAGGGGGGGGGGGACTTATGTTTTATTGTGTTTTCCCCCCATTCCCCACATGCCTTTATATCTGATGAGAAAGTCATAAAAACAATATTCCCTGTACGTGAATCGAGATTTGAATTGATTGAAAACAAAGCGTGAGTTTATCTTGCGTGACGAAAATTAAAAACCTATTAAAAAAATACTCGACAGAATTTATTACAGCCCACAAACGGCAAGATTGTACAAGCCTCACGCAACTAGTTTTGTTTACAGTAGCGGAAGCATGCAGCAGATATAGTTACATTTTCGTCCTTTGTTTTAGATATCGGTTGTAGTTAAAGCAGTGTCGTTGACCAACTGTTATATCCAGTATTTAAAATCTCTACGAGGAAACATACCTTATGGCGTGTGATTACATGTAGGGCCTATCTGATAAAAAAAAACTTACACAAGAGACCAAAACTTGCATTTAAAAAAAAAAAATTAAGCAGTTTTCTCAGATACCCAAATAATAATGATGGAAATCTGTAAGATTTATAAATGTACATATAGATTACAAAAATTACTCCATTAATATTCACATTAACAACTGTAAACGTAAGAAAAAAACACTTCTTTCAGAAAACGCTATACAGCGGCCTTCTTTCGTAAAGTATATATACACATGACGTTGGAGTTGTATTATACAGCTTGTATAATATTCTGTCAACAACCAAGTGGTATTTAACGGCCTTTCTGTATATTTATTGCTTTGTTCGTTTTACAGACTTAATGTACAAGCGCAATTATTCAACACGTAAAATATGGGTATACAGGTGTCATTCAAACATAACAATAACCCTCTGTCCACATAGAAGTCTTAGGACATTAGACTTCGGTTGTAATGAACAGACGGTGGCACTTTCGCTTGTGTTTGCTTTATGCGTATACATACATTTGTCTTTCTTTACCTCGAAAAGAAATACACTCTAGTGAAGCATGCTGTAGTCAAATATTTATAGTCTTCGTGGATTGCTTTAGAGTGACAATGGAGTATATTATTTCAAAGTTTCTTGTTTGGGCAGGAGTATTCATCAACTGTCATTTATTAGAACCAGAACGTACGTTGAAGGACATATTATCACGTTTCCGGTTGTTATATATACAGACATATTATCACGTTTCCGGTTGTCATATATACAGACATATTATCACGTTTCCGGTTGTTATATATACAGACATATTATCGGGGCTCGTTGATAAACTCCAA
>JAVFBZ010195660.1:0-14178 GCA_032466195.1 Katharina tunicata | reverse complement strand
ATGTATCTTTGTTTTCCGCTGATCTACACGTCCTTGAATACCATCAAATTTACATTGATATTTGGGTTTTGCGTTTCCTTTTTTGAAAAGTGTACATGGCTTAACAAACTTAAGGATTTTCAACAAGAACCCCTGGCAGCCGTAGCACGTGTACATTTACTATCCAGTATTGAACAGTCAAATTGAGTGAAGTCAACTGGAATGCTAGCAGATAACATATCCCACTAACCAATTACGGTTTACGACCGTGAATATACTTACACTGTAAGCTACCTTTAAAGATATTATTATACAAGAGCCCAGTGAACACTGATCCCATTGTTATTTAAAATGGGTTATTTATTGCTTGCTTGAATGTGTGTACGCGTTTGGAAGCCCACTAGAACTGTTTGCTTTCCCATTGCCTGATTTTCTATAATAATCCCCACTACGCAAAAATTCCCTACATCTGGTTCCAATTAATAGTCCACAGTGTGAACATCAACGAAACACCTATACCTGCTAACTTTCCCGCCTTCAGAATCATTATATATTAATATCAAAATAAACCATAGGTATGGATCCACAAAACGTCAATTTATTCTTTTAAAGCCCTCGATGGTACCTATACATGGTTGGTCCAAACTACGAACATTTCCGTTCTCATGCTTTAAGTCACTCCTCACGTTACGCCACAAATATAGATTAAGCTTTAACATTAAGAAGGTTGTAACTCTCAAATTCCTAAATTGTGTTTTCCACCCGTAACTCGGAATATTGCTTAAAGATGCTTAAACATAAAAAATAGATGATATAATATGAGAGATACAGAATATTAAAATTATTAAACGAATGGTGAGGTTCTATTTGTGACGAGCCTCTGACAACGTACAAATAGAAATACATTGACGATTGTTCTGTATCACGAATTTTATATCCTATTTATCCCGTACTGTATTTATTTCCGGACGTATTCGGGGCCTCGCCGTGGTTCAGTTGATTGAGGCATTGACTATTTAGTCTCATTCAATGTACCTGTTATAGGTTTAAATTCCCTTGTTGACCCCAGAAGAGATATATTTAAGGCAAGCTGTCTAGCGGCTGCGGTGTTCAAGAAGTATCGTTTGCTAGTTTTCTTTCAGAATTTGCACCATATACACCGACAAGACAAAAACGTGACATATAAAGTGAAATACCCTTGAGTACGATGTTAAACACAAATCAAATATAAAAAAAATGAACGTATTGGTTATGCAACTTACATTGCTCAGGCAATCCAGTTTATTTGTTTGCAAATGAGTGCGTAGACGCACGAGTTTAAAGGGCAGGCATGTTACGTCACCTAAAACATAACCAAGCTCATCATCTCTGTCGTCTGAGATATAGTGGTTTATGATTCACGAGTATCAACAAAAGAAATGTACCTTTTTTAAACAGTGTGAGAACATCTGGTTAGAGGTTTCGGATAGTATACGAATTAAGTCTTTATACTACATAAACAAATTAAATCACTTTATGAGATCGACGCCACTAGGCAAAATAAATCTCTCATCGGTCCTGTGATACGTTCCACAACTGGGAAGATGTACGTCATATTAGCTGTTGTTCACTGCAACAATAAATTACTGTGCGTGAGGCTGTGTGTTCTTAATTAAACTTACCCTAAGTGTAAACACAGCTCGTTCAACCTGTCAAATAGATTTCAGTGTAAAGGCAACTTGGTGAAGGAATAGTCCAATCAAGATTTGCTGCTCAATTTGCAGATCACTTGATGACCTAACATTTTGTTCAGTCACTTCAGTTATTACACTCGCAACGTTTAACGTATGGGATAATATATTGTTTCAATCTCCAGCCAGACAGCTTGATATCCAAATTCGTTCTGATTTCAAATACTTTTGAAAGCGACGCTAAATCCTATACTCACTCACTCACTCACTCACTCACTCACTATCTTCTGCATATACTAGTAATAAAGACATATAAATATACTAGTATATTAATTTTTTTATAATACATATTTATATCCAAAAACTATATTATAATAGTTTTTGTGAAAAAAAAAACAAAAAAACAACAACAGTACAACGGATCCACATCCGGTCAATAACGATGGCATTTACTTGTATTACTCAGGGGGCGTGTTTGACGTTCTCTAGAAGGTCACCTTTGGTTCATCACTACCCACATATGATAATGTGAGGAAAAATGTTAAAAATGATTTTAAGCTTGACTGTTGAACGGCAGAAAAGCTGGACGATCAACCCTGCGAACAGGACTTGATGTTTCCAGAACATTTGTTAAGACATATAATCTGTGTCTGAAGACTCTATTCAAACGTATGTCCTAAGGCTGCAAACGTATAGCCTAAGATTCAAGGATGTACCACGAAGTCAAATAGAAGCACACAAGACTTACAAGGCCAATTACCAAACAGTCTTTGCTTGTGTGTGATGGACATAATTGCTGAGTGAACTCTCTTAAGGAAAGAAATGGTGACAATTAAATCAGGATTTGGTAACTAAAATAATTATGAATAGACTGAGTGATAGAAATAATTAAAAACCAATTCTGTATAATTCTGAGATTGGGGAGCTCGTTTGTATAACATTACAATGGCCGGTTCCGATTTGCCCTTTATCAGTGTCTCGAATGGGGGGAAGTTGGTGACATGACTGTTATTGAGAAGCCTGCGGCTAAGGATGATGTAAAAATAAAAGGTCCACTGAGAGTAAATGTCCTCACCTAATTTGTGGAAGCTACTCCTATGATCGATGGGAGTCTTTGGGGATAGCCAACCTTCGTTGATCGTCTATGTATATACCACCCCCTTGCCATCCTGTCTAAGTCGTCCGGCTCATTTCCTCTGTATCCCCCTCCAGCACCTAACAGACTTAAGATCAGAGTCATTTAATGAGCCATCTGCATTAATTCTGTAGTGTTGACTAAGGATGCCCAATGTCTCCCGGTAGTAATCTCCCTGCAGACGCTAAATTTACCTCTGTTTGAACATAACTTTAAAGGGTCAGAATAATCTATGCAAATCATTTTGAACATTTAAATAACGGTTCCTTCCATGTCAATAACTTATTTCACGATTTCCTTAATTGATACTTGGAATCGAAATGAAAAAGTAATTTGTACCATACCAAAGAATAAAGAAAACGTCGAATGCCCTTTCAATATGAAATAGCCGACCGTTTTGGCTTTTATTGGCCGGTGATGAAAACAGTCGGATGAATTGTGGATTCTTTTCCAAATCGCCTATCTCCGGTAAGTTCCGAAACCCTCGGCTTTTGTGTAATTAATGACCATTTCTTTAGGCCATTTTCGACATATTTGGCGCTGCAGACAACTTTCATAGCATGTAGATAAACGTATCTTAACGGACATCAAAAGCATTTTGCACCAATAAGATACAGATCAAGTAACAGCAAAGAAAATACAGAAATAAACTAGAACTATTTGATACGATCAAGGGTCAGAGATCCGGCTAGGGCGTTCACAGCTACATCCAATGGTGGTTTACTGTTCATAATTAAATGTCCTGTTTATCCTTCCAAGATAGTCAGGGTATCATATATATACAAATGTAATCAAATTGTGACAAGCTTTTAAACTCTTGAAAACAAGAAACACATAACCCAAGTGTAGAATGTATAGCGGTACTGACTGTCCTGTCAAAACCCACATACCTCTACAAGAGGGAGTTCGGATTGGGCCTGTCTGTGTGTACATTTTTGAGATGGTAAGCGGCATTCTCGTTCGACGAAGAAAAGCATAGTTCGTGACATATATCGTAAGCCATATATGATCATGTCAATGCTGCTTGGAAAATGTATTTCTTACATATTGATCAAAGGCAAAAATTACTCTATCTGCACTTCTCAAATGATACTCTGAAGGATTGTGATTAAAGAAGAATGCGCATACCATGTACGAAACGGTTATCAACTGAGGGGGGGACATACATTCAAACAATCTATGATTGCTTCTTTTCAAGTTCATTTTCGTATTATGGGATTTATAAAGAAAGAAATTTTCCTATATAGCACTACTATTCACAGTAGCCTACTCCGTTCTTTGTATTAGCTATCTTAGAAAGGAAGAATTTGTAATATTGTAATAAATGTATTTTGTTAGCCATGTAGTTTATGGACACAAAATACATTTTAGGTGTTAAAATGAGTACTTCCAAAGACGATACACTGAAGCTTACTGAAATAATTTGATAAAATACCATTTTATTTTTTAACTTTATCACTTATATGATCGCTTTATATTTTAAAAAATGCTGGCGCTTTGTTGTATGATTATCTTTTTGAAGAAATATCCACAATAAAGTCCTTGCTGTACAAAAAAACCTGCACATTGATTTCATCAGAACCTACATTCCTTTTCATGTTGAAAGCCTTTGACCGACCATAATCTATACTTCACATCTGAACCTATTGATTTTCCACCATCGGATATTAGTCATTTCAGGCATGGTTGAACTCAATAACCTGAAGTATCTTCAGGTTCAAGCGATAATGTAATTATCGAAACAATAGATACTAGAATGACTAAAAGCCGAAGGAGAAAAATAATAGCTTATCAAATTCACTAAATACTTGAATGGATGGACGCCACCAATCGATGTTATCATTTCCTGAGAAATGAAAAGTTATCATTGTTTTGTCTTCAAATAATCATTGTTTTTTAATATTGTATTTGAGAGAAGGGAGGGATTCAAGCAAATTGTACGAGCAGAATTATTCCAGTTTTCCATATCAGTCACGATAAATATCACGTATTATAGACCAACTCTCACAGAAAAGCCAAAACCGTCCGTAAGTTTTTTTGCAATTATATCACAGTGTGGTAATCCTAAGTACTGCTAAAAGAAGGCTGCGATTTCTTTGCGATTTATTTAAAAACTTATTTGTCAGTGGCGCAAGTGATTTCGAAACTATGTTTTTAAATTGTAAGTTAATAAGAATAATAGAGTGTGTGAGAAATTATTAGGTGGTAATCACTGTGATGTTAAATCATCCAGTGGATCAATTCCTTAACATCCGGTCCTCGACTTTCAAGAGCTTGGCCGATTATTGTTCACATAAGATTATAATCATAGTTGTTAAATATATGCTATTCAACCGATTTAAAATTAAATTAAGAGTTGAAACGTTTTGTCCATTGTAACCATTTGTAGCTGTTTTATATCTTATGATAAATGAGTCTTGCATCATGTGATAATCTGATCCGTTCAGGAAACGTCAAACCCATTATCAAATTATAAGCTTATTCGTTGGTAACAAGTCGCCAGCATAGTATTTCAAATAGCGTCCATCAACTGAAGACTTAGAAGTGTGAAAAGAAAGTAGGATGTAGTGGTGGGTGGAAATGGGGGATGATTCAGGAATTAGTTTTTGTTCTTATTGAGCATTTTGTTTCTATTAAGACTGACCAGCGTTTTAATTAACCAATCGCTGTTCTTTCATTTAAATCGACAATTTTCTATTTGCAAATTGCATCCGACAAGTAAGTTTACAATTTGTTACCATTTTGTATGTGTCCGTGATAAGCCGTAATAACCTCTCGTCGGTATTGTCATCCAGTGTCCGGGTTAATGTGGCATTAACTTCCGTCACCGTCTGGCTGAATCGAGAAGCATGATATCCAGGGTTTTACCCTTCAGCCCAATGGGCAGGGAATCAAAGAGAGCCTTGCAACGACCGATATAATTCCAATTTCCCAGTGAACTGCCGCTTTAAGGTTTTTTATATGCTCTCATTTAGACCCCGATAACGAACACTTAGTATTAACTTATTTCAATGGCATTTAGGAGCTGTATATAATATAGAACATAAAAACTTGTATGGATAACAACATCTTTTTATTTCTCTGGCGAAGTTTCGATGTAGGTTGATCTTTGTTACTTTAGATAAAACTGTTTATTAGACATATGCCTATGATATCAGTTAAGAAGTGCTATTTATCACAATAGGACTCAAATTGGCTTTTGTTTGGCGGTATAATGTGAGGGACAGGGTCCATCAATAAATGACCAGGTTATCCTATTGATGTAAAACAAGCACAGCGCGAGGTGACTTGAATGTTGAGGAATGTGGACATTTTTCATATCCGACAAATATCGAGACAAAGAGCAGAGTTGATTACTGTTTCATATGGACTGGGTTATTACTGTTTAATGTATCTTTCTCTTTGACCTTTTTAAACAAGCGGACATATCCTTCTGGTCAATATCCTCAACAATAACCACTTCCTAATTTGACAGCCTAACGTCAATGTGTGTTCAGGCGAAATAAAACAAACATTATTAATATAGACTCGTACTCGAGGTGGAACATTCTGTTAACTGTAAACATCGATCATTCTCCACTGGCCTGTTTAGTGAGTCTCACACAAAGGCTTCTGTTGTCCAAAATGTTACAATACGATTTCCGACTTCATTTCCATTTGGTATGTCGGTAGTTGTTTTACTAAATTGTAACAAAGCAAAGTTTTCCCTTCGGCATGCTAGAAGCGACAACATACTTGACCATTAAATTATGATCAGAGTGTATTTACACGTTTTCTTTTCAAAAGAGGATTACACAATTTACAAAAAGGATTGTGTATCTTTCACCACTGCAATATGCGTTGAATATCCATGTTGTAGGTTCATGGCTGCCCTGTTATTGGTCATGGACCTGGTCAGATTCGTTGACATTATGAAGCCAAATAAGGTTGTTTCCTGTAATACAGAAAATAACCTGCCATTGTTGTAGAATGGTTGGTATGGAAGCCTTACCCAATCGGGAGATAAGGTGACATAGTATTTCCATATCACGCATCATAAACATTCCTTTAACACGTCAGAAAGTATTGAGGTTTATGTTTGTTGTCGTTTTCGATGTGCTTCTATATACATATTCTTCTTGATTAGGGGAATACGCATTTTATATTAATATCAAGCTAATAACGACTGTATAAATAACTCCTACAGAAATAAATTGCCGGGATTTCACCATATCATTTTTGTGTGCGCCACATTGTAGGATCTGCAACATTCTGAAGGGTAAAATGGTTATTTATCGTTTGGATTAATTCAGTAACTGCCTGGATTGTCTTGAAATGAACTTACACGCTGATCAGTTTAATACAATCAATTTAATACAACATGGCACGTCAAACAGCCATTCAACAAGGTGCCATTAGGTATTGCATACACTAACTAGTGATTCAAGCAGGTGCATACTTCTTTCAGCTAATGCTGCATTTGGGACCAAACTTGCTCGTCGTACTTTCAGGAAGTTGCCTTTGGAAGCCCACTTACGTGTCACGATATGTATATCTAGTTAAAGTAACAGTACAATTGTTGAACTATGTGTTTTTGTAATGAATCTTTTGTGATACACAGGCACGTGCAACTGCAAACGAGTGGTAAGTAGGACGCTTTCTGAGTGCAACACAATGGGCTTAACACGACTATAAATAGTTATATGGACATACCTGTATCTTTAGTTAATGTCTCAACAATATTAAATCCCAAATGCTACACACTTGAACTTAAAAGTGATTCATAAAGTATATTCCAAAATGTTGAATTATAAAGCTGCATGAATATGCCCTCAGGAAACCGAATGTTCTCTTTGTCGTATTTGGTGTTTTCATTCGCCCATCTGGACTGCAAAGACGGCATATTAGTTGTATAAACTTTAGTACAACGCTAAATTCCAAATCAATCAATCAATCAAAGTAAAGTGGCATGGCTCGATTAATGTTTTCAGTGCATTATTTGGTGTTCCTTAATTGGAAAGCAACGATAAGAATTTGTCATGGATTCTCGTGGGCGATCGATTTCACTTACTTAATCAACAGGTATGATGTTTGTTTAAACCTCATTTGCGTCAACAAAACAACTTTCCCCAATATAACCTCTAGTATTTGAATATTTTTGTACATGCAAATGACCAAAGTTCCTAGGATCAGCAACGTTCTTAAGCCAAAGTAAATTGGAGCAGCCCGAAGTCATTGTGATATATAAGTTTTAGAGCGAGTGTTTTCGTTTTCACTGAGTGCCGGTTCCAGTTGGTAGATTAAATATTGATAAGCTTTATTAGGAAATTGAACGGTAGTGTTAAAATAAAAAACATTCGTATGAAAACAACTCAATTTCTAGGATACGTCATTTGTCTTAATGGAGGTTTGATGTTCTCTCCTGGAGCTTGTTAAAATGATGACCCGTAATTTACCCCATAACTAAAGTCGTGTTTGCGTTTCGTCCAAAGGCACATGAATGAAACATGAACTGATGTTTTGTAGCTGTGTATAATATAATATTGCCTTAGGTGTGATAGTATACTGATTGCTCCATGGAGAGGAAACACACACTCACCTATCACTGCTAACTCGAGCTGTGGAACCATCTGTACAGGCAATCGAATTATTTTTGGTTATACTTGATACGATACCAACCTCGTCTTTAAGCTGACAATGGATGTTTAAAGAGATCTTTATCAAACGATGGTAAATGGATTTAGTATGGACTATCACATTTAATGGGTAAATGCATAGTTGAATACACCAAAGCGCCTGACATCTAATACATACAACTTGTGTACATTTACTTTCCAACTTGGAAACTTACATATAACAATGAAGTTTAGTCAGGTTTACTGCAATGCTAGTATCTCACAAATTACTCTAGCCTCGCGTCATCTGCTGGAAGCTGTTGAAAACAAACGAACTGAGATTACTACATCTAATCAACATGTACCGTATCAGTTTTTGACTTATGTGTACAAGAATGCAATGAAAACTCATCCATTAAAATGTTAACTTTGATACTTGTTTGCTTGTTTGATCTGTGTTAGGTGTTAAGACGTTTACAATCAATGCTAGGTCCGTTGTGTTTGCTAATAATATGACTGGTTTGAACAATTGTACTTTGTCCACAATGTATTTCTCTAAAATGTCTCGAAATACTTAAATGTACTAACAAAGTCTACCTTTAGGATATATGAATATCTACCTTTCATATGAATATACCACACTTAGTATGGTGTTACTGAAATATGACCGGCGTAAGAAAGATGTATTCCTCTCTCGAGTCCATATTCTTCAAGTTTGTTAACTCTCATATTGTAATTTGAATACCTATTATTTAGTAAAACGTACAATAGTGTTATAACTCTCAGTATTCATAATGTATTGTTTTGGCGCCTGTCACGTTATTTAATTATAAAATAACATTACGGTCTTTATTCCAGAGCCGACAATATCGTCAACCAGACTGTCATGTATCCAAATTAGGATATAAAATTAGTGGCGGTTCTGCATGAAACAATTATATATATATCACTTCTTCAACCCTGGTAGCTATAATTTTTTGTAATATTAAAGTTATGGAAACCTATTTTGAAAATGATGTAAATGTCAAAACAATTCAGGGCATAACAATTTAGTTCTATTTGTTTAGGTACTTTGGATCACCATCAGGTCTTCACAGACAGAATCTTTGACCATCGCAAAAAAGATCGCCATTGTTATATCAGTACCTACAGGTGTTAATGTTGAAAATGACAAACGTCCTCCTCTGTGTGACTACTTACAACATAAAAACGCTGTAGGAACACTAAAATTAAGGACTTTCTATTAATTTGCAACAGAGCTTCAAGGGACGGATTTTCGTCACGACGGCGAGGGCCTATTCTGGCGAACACGGGCCCCTAATATTTTGTTTCTTTTCTTTGTTTATCAAGTGATGGGAAATTACTTGATTCTGAGTGATCGAGTTGGTGATCAAGCGAATACCAACAGGTGAATTATTTAACCATCAATGGCATATGATACACCTTTGCAACAGTACATCATTTAGCTAAAATAATTATCAGTCAACAATGACCGATTTCGGAAAGAACAGCAATTTAACCTGGAGCAAGTTACTGAGAATTTGGCTACGGGGCAGATACAAACTAAACAACTCGAATGGCATACATAAATAATGGGCAACTAATCATGAGATATCTAAGTTTGTTTGTTAACTTGAACTTTTGCGCCGTACTTAACGAAATGTTACTTCTTGTAATCTATGTCAAAATATCATCGAAGTCACTGGCAACAGACAATACGAAAACATAACACCAAGGCAAATCGGCTTCCTGATGCTTCATAGTTTATAGCACAAAGAGATATGAGGCTCAGGATTCAAAATAAAGTACGACTGTGTGGCAGCAATAAATGTAAGTTTGAGGCAGATAGTTTGCAATCGACTCTAATGAAGAAAGTTGGTGATATGACTGTTATTGAGAAGCCCTTAGCCAGGGATGATGTCTACATAGAATAGAAGGTCCAGTGCAGTCCTCGCCTTATCTCCCTAAGCTACTCTAGTGAATTATGGGATTGATCGTCTTTGTATATACCACCTCCTTCCTGCCCTGTCTCAGTCGTGTCACTCATTTTATCTGTGTCCCCTTTCAGCACCTTCTATCGGGTTCTTTAGATTAACTAACTCAATTAATTCCTGAGTGTTGGTTTCAACGATGGCAAGGGTCTCCCAGGGTTAATAAAATACACCCTACTACGCGGTTAGCGAATATTTGCTGTTATCGGAAACACCTGTAAGTAAAGAAATTATACGGAATTTTGAGTTTACCCATTTACTTATCGATTTACTAGTTGTGATAACACTTAAGTTACGGTTGTTTAAGCGCATTTTGTTGATTAAAAAAACAATAGAATTCGGGACAAGTCCGATACAACTTATAGACTTATCAACAAAATATACGTGATAACAAAAAATAATATGATATAATGAAATTATAAAATAAATTAAATTGTGTCTACAGTTGACAAGTTTTATCATTTAAAGTATTCGGCTCATTAATGGACTCATTTAAGATAATTCGGCATCTTTTAAGAAGGCTACATTTCAAAAGATTATGATATGTATCCTCCACAGGTACAAACTGGCTATAATTCTGTGTTCAAGTGACTACATCCATGTCATAAGTTCACAAGTACTATATTGGAGACCTTTGTTCATATGTGAAATATGACCAGACATGATTTGCAACAGGCGCAAAAAAGATCTTGTTCTTAAAGGTTAAAACATGCACTGCCTTTACCATCTAAACTTAGACATATGCATGCAACAGTTGGTAATATAACAATAAAAACAAAATAACGAATGTTCATATGAAAATTGGAGATCGTCCTGATAATGTTTGAAAACAGGTTGGTTCTGTTTTACTCTGATAAAATATACAGAACAACCACGTGAACTTAAAGAAACCATACATATTAATTGTAGGGTGCTGTTCATATCCCGATATTTGTAAATCACCATATGACATAATCCTATGATGGTGTAAGGAAAAAACGATATCATCGTGTTCTTATATCATCAAAGGTTGACATGTTCATTTAAATATTTACTCATAAGGTATTAACAATATGACAAAATTATAACATGGTATTAGAAAAAGACGATATAATCATGGAAGATATCTTCACAACATGATACAATCACAAGATGTCATATTAACGTGAATGTATTATCTCGTGATGATATAATCGTGAGACAATTTAATCCCATAATCACAAACAACATACTCGTGTGACAATAATCACAATACATTAACAGAAAAAGGTCTTAGAAGAACAATATGAAGCTTACAATGATTAACAAATATGGCTTGCAGCTGATAGAAAGAAACCTATAAAAGTAACCACTCTCAAAATTAATAAATGTGGCAATATTTTTATAAATGACTATTTACAAACATCGCCATAACCATTGAGAGAAGGCAACGAAAGGCGACTGAAATTTATCATAGTAAAATTAATCAGATTAAAGTCAAGTGTCCGGTGATTGTGATAGTTGAGCTCAATCAAGCAATTTACGTCGTCATTAATATGAAGCCCATTATAAACAATAATCAAGATGTTCACACGTACATTTATGAATAAAAATAACATTTAAAGAGATTCAAGTAAATAGGCATGGCAGACGATAAATATAAAAGGTATCTTGCATCGAAATAAGCTAGTACATTTTTGAGATGGTTAGCGGCATTCTCGTTCGACGAAGAAAAGCATAGTTCGGGACATGTATCGTAAGCCATATATGATCATGTCAATGCTGCTTGGAAAATGTATTCTTTACATATTGGCCAAAGGCAAAGACTACATTATCTGCAGTTCTCAAGTGATACGCTGAAGGATTGTGATTAAAGAAGAATGCGCATACCATGTACGAAACGGTTATCAACTGAGATGTTCAATTCTTTGAGACTTGCAAAATGTTTTTTGTCAAGATGTTGTCTTATACTTGTAATTCATTTTCATATTATGGGATATAATGTATAAAGAAAGAAATATTCCTATATAGCACTGTCATTACAAGTAATCTAATCCATTCTTTTTTTATTAGCCATCTTAGAAAGGAAAAAATTGAAATACTATAATAAACGCATTTTGTTAGCCTAGTAGTTTAGGCATTATGGACACAAAAAACATTTTAAGTCTTATAATGAGTTCTTCAAAAGACGATAAACTGAAGCTTACTGAAATCTTTTTTTTTTGTAAAATACCTATACAGTTTTAATCGTTATAATATATCACTTATATGATTGCTTTATAGTTTTAAAAATGCTAGCGCTTTGTGATATGATTATCTTTTTGAGGAAATATGCACAATAAAGTCCTTGCTATACAAATAAACCTGCACATTGATTTCGTCAGAACCTACATTTCTTTTCATGCTAAAAATGCTAAGAGCGACCATTATCTATACTTCACATCTGAACAAATTGATTTTCCACCATCGGATATTAGTCATTTCAGGGATGGTTGAACTCAATAACCTAAAGTATCTCCACAGTTCACATAAAAGCAATTATGTCATTATCGAAACAATAGATACTAGAATGACTGAAAGCCGACGGAGAAAGATAATAGCTTTCAAGTTCACTAAATACTTGAATGGATGGACGCCACCAATCAATGATCATGTTATCATTGTTTTGTCTTCAAATAATCATTGTTTTTTAATATTGTATTTGAGAGGAGGGAGTGTAACCGAAGCAAACTGTGAGTGCAGAATTATTCAAATTTTTCATATCAACCACGATAAATATCACGTATTATAGATCAACTCACACACAACAGGCAAAACCGTCGGTAAGCATTCGAAATTTGCAATTATGTCGCAGCGTGGTAATCCTAACTACTGCTAAAAGAAGGCTGCGATTTCTTTGCGATTTATTTTAAAACTTATTTGTCAGCGGCGTAAGAGATTTCGATGGTATCTTTTTAAATGGTGAATTAATAAGAATGATAGAATGTGTGAGAAATTATTAGGTGGTAATCAGTGTGATGTTAAATCATCCAGTGGATCAATTCCTTAACATCCGGTCCTCGACTTCCAGGAGCTTGGCCGATTATTGTTCACATAAGATTATAATCATAGTTGGTAAATATATGCTATTCAACCGATTTAAAATTAAATTAATAATTGAAACGTTTTGTCCATTGTAACCATTTGTAGCTGTTTTATATCTTATGATAGATGAGCCTTGCATCATGTGATTATCTGATCCGTTCAGGAAACGTCAAACCCATTATCAAATTATAAGCTTATTCGTTGGTAACAAGTCGCCAGCATGGTATTTCAAATAGCGTCCATTAACTGAAGACGTAGAAGTGTGAAAAGAAAGTAGAATGTAGTGCACGTGTTGGGTGGAAATGGGGGATGATTCAGGAATTATTTTTCGAACATTTTGTTTCTATTATGACTGACAAGCGTTTTGGTTAACCAATCACTGTTCTATCATTTAAATCGATAATTTTCTATATCTAACAGTTTGCAGACGCTATTAAAAATGCTACTAGTTTGTATGTGTCCATGAAAAGTAATAATAACCTCTCGTCGGTATTGTCATCCTGTGTCCGGGTTAATATGGCATTAACTTCCGTCGCCGTCTGGCTGAATCGAGAAGCATAATACAGAGCGTTTTACCCATCAGCCTAATGGGCAGGGAATCAAAGAGAGCCTTCCACCGACCGATAGAATTCCAATTTCCCAGTAAGCTGTCTGTCGCTTTATGTTTTTTTTTAATGACTGACGCTTGTTAGTCATAATAGACCTCGAGAACGAACACTTATGTTATTAAATTCTTTCAATGGGATTTATAAGCTGTATATAATATA
>JAVFBZ010195649.1:0-10607 GCA_032466195.1 Katharina tunicata | reverse complement strand
TTGTCACTTGTTTCTCATACAGGAAGAAATCGCAGCCTATGTCACACTGCGCTGCGATAAAAATAACAGAAACTGATCGTAGCTGAGCGTTACGTCACAAACAGCTACGTTTATCGGAGAATGGACACAACTGGCTGCAAACAGTCGATCGCAGTCACCAGATCGCTCATGTCGTTACGTGGAACCAATCTAACTGATCGTAGAAAGTAGAACATGCGGGACTATGCGGAAGTGGACGGCAGCTAGTTGGCGATAGACGCAACGAAAGGTCAAATATACTACTGACTAGTTGAACTGTTCAGCTGAAACTGTTCACAACTATTTCTCACAGGACGTAACTGCGACAGAAGCTAGGCTAAATATAATTTTCACCCTTAATACATTTGCCCATCAGATTATTATGAAACGAAGAAAAACGCCTGTAGCGGGGGATTTTTTGGGTTTACAGCCACAGTTGTTTTGTAGCCCGCACACGTAGTTACTCTATCTACATTTCGCTTGTGTTATCATTTACCATAATCCATTATTCCAAGTTACCCAATAAGGCGGGAAAGCGACTGAATTGAAGAGAGGAAACACAAGCATTAAATTAAATACATGAATAAAAGTCGTAAAAATTATGAAACTTCGTAGTAGCTTTTTTAATTATATTGTGCATTACGCACAGAATCGCTTAACAACATTTTTTCAGTTTACGGATTAGAAAACATAAAAGTAATGCGAGTCTGACTAGATGACCTGAACACAGCGATTTTAAAAAATATTGTTCCGAATGTGCGGATAACTTTCACTATCCTGTTAATTGGTCCTTAAAATTGTACGGTCGACTTTTCTTGCCATATCGTTTGTGTCAATTATATCTACCCAATATATTTCCCTGATATAAATCGTTTCACAATAATTGTTTGTCAGTTATAAAAAGGCAATTTTAAAAAAACAATTTTTATAAATATTTATTGAATAATGGTTATTGCAAAAGACACAAACAATATGACAACCAAAAGTTCACTATACAATTTCAGGGACCAATTGGTTGTAACAGCATGCTGGAAGTTATCCTCACACACCGAGTACCATTTTGAAAACTTCTGAGTGCAGTCCATCTGCTCAGGCTTAGTTTACTTTTTTTGTTTTGTTACCCTTTAAATATTTAGATATGTTATGTTTGTTAACGCCTCTGTGTAACGGTTTTCCTTTAACGGTCAGTAAACATCTCGTGAGCATATATGCAAGCTTCCCTCTTCCCAAAACATGTCGTGGACATTTTATTGTTGTAATACCTGCACAATCCTGGGGCCTCAACTTTCTAAAAAAATCCAATGCGTTGGAAGATCTTTGACAATAATTTGTGAAAATGTACATTAGTAGATTAAACAGAATCTAAGAAAACCCTTATATACTTGAACACATCACGTGAATAGGAATATCTACTGCTGTCGACTTTTATAACTGTTGATGCGTAAAGTACAACATTCATTAAGGTTTCGAAACATTCGGTGTTACAAAATGTTGATTAGGCTTATAAGACCCATTAGCCCGATTATCGTTTACTCCCCGCCTAGCACAAAGAGTGTGGTGTCATAGAGCACAGATTAGCAGATGTTCATGCTTCGAAACAATGTGTAAATCATTTATATATAAAACAAAATAATCATGTTAAGTGACACTCACGAGAGATGGAACCGTTCCTCAAAGAAGAGCGAATGAAGAACAGTCTTATCTTCTTTGTCCATCGATATGAGTAATGTACCTGGACATAGGGTTGATGTGCCGGGATTCCCCGAAACCAATAACAATCTTCAAAGTTGACGCACCAAGTGACCTTAATAAAAGATTTTAAATGTTACATAGTAATGGTCTTTTGAGGTCACATACCAAGACTGTTTCAGTTTCGGCCAACTTTACCACACCTGAAATATGAGTTAGAAATTGACACAGGTGTAAATATTACCCAATTAACAAAACGACACGATACAATACAAATTACAAGCTTAACATAACGGACCCTGTTCCAAGAAAAACCAACAACGATCACGAAAACAACGCAATAAATATTGTCTAAGAAGCCAGCTAAACGTTATCTTTCCAGAGCAATGTGCAGTTTCATCTTAATATCTTGATTGAATCGGGAAAAGTTTGTTTATGAATTTTAAGATAACTTCATATTTTTGTTATAAGTAACAATAAACGACAATTTAGTTTCTAGATTATGGAGCTAATTTGTGAATGGCCAATTTTATTATCAGTTGAAGGTAATGTTGTCTGCAGTGAGCATGAGAAGATATCCGATTGTCATATAGAACAGAAACGAATGCTAGAAACATGAGAGGTAAGAGTTTGGTGTTATTGCTCCACACAATACTTCAGTGTTAGAGAGCTTTATCGACGATACATCGCCCAGTTCTACATGAATAATCAGTGGTACGCGGACAATGTAAACGTTCCACAATAGTGCAAATCTACAATGAAATGTGAAAATTGTGTGAAATACATATATATATTGGACTTCCATTCATGCAATATCCCGTAGATGTATAGAGTCTACGGCAAGTAATTATAAACAACCATAATTGTCAGAAAGATAAAGCATTTATTATCAAATATCATTGTTTATCTTTTGTTTGCTTGGTTTTAGCCTTTTTTTGTGGGTTTTGTTTTGTTTGTTTTTTTATTGTTCTTTTGGTCCGGCATCGTATTTGAATGCTAAAATGGTCAAAAGTCAGAGAACTTAGTAGCACATGTTGCACAATTGTTTAATTGCTGCTGTATCGACACGCCGTGTCATATCATCGGAGGTCAACAAACTAAGGATGAAAGTACATTTGTTGTACTTCTCCTCGATAATATATCTCAAATGTCTAACGTTTTCAGAGAAGTGTGAAACAAGGCCCATTGTTGCAGTTGACCATCTTACCCTTTTAATTAGCCTTGATTGGAAATATATCTACTACTTGGGTGTTAAAGTTGTTACAGCTTTTGTGTGGATACACGGGTATGACTTTGGGGATATCCTTACAGTTAAAGCCTTCTTTAAGTTAACCCTTTGAAAATACTGTTCAATCTAACAGAGTATAGACCGTTTTTGCAAATAAGCAAAATTTGTTAAAACACAAAGCGGTTTGTGATAAATGTTCGAGAACAACGGGTATTACATCAGAAACATTAAGGCGTTCTGAGATTCAATGGAACTCGCTTTGACAACACATGTTTCTTGAGCATGTCTGTAACATAGTTTTAATTTTTAATTTCTGCAAACAGCAAAAGCATTGGGGACCCATTAGTGCAGAGCAAATTGATGGGAAGTGTCAAGTGAATCTTTGGAAGACGATTTACGTAGAACAAGAACATGCCAGGATACGAGATCAGAATCACTCAACGTGTTACAGTATTTAAATTTCTCTATAAAAACTGGTTCGAATCTGAGACTCAAAGTATAGCAATATGGTTTTATCAGAAACACTGTTGGTCTATCTTTGAAATTAAAGCTCTAACAAGACATTGTACGAATCGGCGTGTTAGACGCAAGATCGATACAAGTTTGAATAAGCTATCGAATATAGAATTAAACAAACATTATTCAAGAATTATCAAACTGAGACGGCTGATGAATGCGATTGGTTGTAATTAAATTGTTCTGTTTGGGTTTTTTAGAGTTTTTTTTGCTTGTATGTACACTTTCAGAAACTGTCAGACTACAAAAAGATATTGTATGTGTAGAGTTCAACATGGACGAATCTTTACCGAACAGTTCTATATTATTTTTCTCCGACGTAGTGTTAATTAGTGCCAGAACTAGCCATAGCCGTGATGAATTAGCTTTATACATATTTAAACGTAATGTCGGGATGAATCTCTCTGAAACGGGCGTATATTGATGAATATATTGCATTGTATTACCTCCATTCTCATGCTCTCATGTCTTCGGCATGTTACTTTCTCAGATATGATGACAGAAGACACGATTAGGAAATTATATCGTCATAAAAGATATGATATTCTCATAAAATGTTGTTATGGTAGCGATGTAATCAAACATAACATTCCTCCACAATCCTGAAGAATTTAATTTATCTATAAATCACATTAATGTATTTCGTGTTTCAGCTGTGTTAGCCAATTATGGGTAAGGATCGGTAAAGTTGTATCAAATGTCTGAACAAAATTTTCTAGTTTTAAATCAGATATCAGCACAAAGGCCACATTTGTCTGTGGAGAAGGGTTCGCCAGTGTCTCTGGTACATTTTATCTCTTTCTTTACTCTCCTGACTCTAAGACTTTTCCTGGCCCCAGGTAGTCCCAGCAATTATCGGTTTCTCTAATGTAATTTTAACACTTGGGCAGTATTATAAATTATACGCTATAAATTAAAGATAAAAGATATAAAGTTTTTCGGTTTTGCCAACATACGTATAAGTTATTGTCTATTGTCACCGACAAATTTTTTAAGCGAAAAAAAAATATAAATATCCCTTTAATTTGTCCCTTTTAAATTCTATAATTTTCACGTTTAACAATACAATCTTCAATTAACATTCATGGAAGGTGCTATCCTTCGTCTATTTTTTAATAACACATATCTAAAACAATGTCGGCGGTTGGTAGGATCTTTCTGTGCGCTGATGTTCTCTGAGCTAAATCGCACCGGTAAGCTGACCAGTTTAACATTAGTTAGCGAGGTGGAATGACCGCGGATGGCAGATTGGAGGTCGAGTTCAGCTTGAGGTATTTCATCGCTCGGACTATATGTGAGTTGGTCTGCCAGCTACCAGCAGAATGTCGTGGGTTTTCTGGCTTCCATTAAGTTTTCCTCCCACAATAAAGCTGACCAATAATCTGTGATTGGGAATTTTAGTTCCTTTGATCTAACTGCGGAAAATAAACAAATTTTTTTAATAATACGAACAGTTTCATATATAAAGAGTAGTTAGTTAGCTCTGCCGGATTTCACATATATGTTATGTTAAACTTTATTGTATAAGAAAGGACATAATTACTTACATTTAAAATGCTTTATTTGAATGAGTATATGGTATTATTGAAAAACAAAACCATAGAACTAGACAAACTTTTAATTGGTTTAATATTCCAGTCTGAATTTGGGTCCCTTTGGTCGATTTTGAGATATTTTTCCAAAGCCATTTGCCAGGACTAATATTAATCAGAACTATATATAGGGCCAGTCTATACCCAAGTTTACATATATATATATATAGTGGAGGCAAGCAACATTTTCTTTCTCTACATTTACACAAATATATATATATATATGTATTTAGTGCAGATCCAACCATAATTACAATTTGATTGCAAGTAGACACAAAAAAATAAGGTCTACTGCCAATGAGGTCTATTCCTCGAAGTGCAATAATTATAACACCAAATAAATTAATTCATCTACTAGAATAGACCTAAAATTGAAAAACGCGGTGCCTCATTTTCTTTAATGCTTGCTTACAACGCCCACAGTAGAAGTTTGTGCCTATATAACCGTAAAAAAAGGGAAAATAATATTTCAGAACACAATAAAAAAAACTTGAATGACAATCGACATAAACTGGGGCACCATTTAATAGCCCACGATGTGCTCTTTGCAATGCAAAACATTTTAAGTTTTACGATGAACAATTTTTGAGAATTTGAAATCTAGAATCTGCCAAAATCTGAAATGCCTTAAAAAGGCATTTACAGTTTGTCTCCTGTCTACAATGGAATGATTGGTGCTTAAGGAAGCGCACAAAATATTCCTACCAAGTCAATGTAGTTCATGAAGTTACATCTTAAGGTAATACTGTCGAAGGTGATTTATTTTCTTAATGTGGTGCGATTTGTCTGGGATTCGTTTCTGTTGGTTTAACAATACACATTGCATTACGTGTTTGTAACAAAATTGGCTGTTCACAAATGTTATCTGATAAAAAAAATGAGACAAAATCGTTTACCATCACAAGGCTTTTAACGGGTTGATGTCACAAAACATCGCTCTACCATAACGTCTACATAACCAACCTACATACTGCTATTAAAGTTGGTCATGAAAAAAGAATTATTACCTTAGCGATGGCTTATCCTACGCAATAAATCTTAATCAACATGAGCAGATATGACAGGCATTGATACGTTAACAAGGCTATAGTTATCTCAAATGCATAAACAAAATATACCAGTTTTATGCAAGATACAAATATTTAATCAGCTTATTTATTTTCGGAGATAAGAGCAGGTTTATGTGATTGTGGGTTGGGGTTTTTCGCCCGGTTTCTGTCATCAGTGTGAGAATTTTCCTAAGGAGTCAAATCACTTATAAATTTTAAGATTTCATAATACCGACTTATTTTTTTTACACTTTTCATAATTTCACGTAAATGAATATAACTTCATTCTGCTGTCGATAGGAAAGCTTTGATCTTGTGTGTAGTTTTGCAAAATGATTATAAAAGATGCCCTGTGTAACCGACACAAGTTTATATCTGAAAAAAATATTACGTAAGCTTTATTTTGTTTAATTCAATTCCCTTTTTAGTCAAGTTCTAGCATTGCTTGGAAAAACATAATATCGAAATAAAAACATTATTAATAAAAAAAAACAAGCAAAAAAGGTCCACCATATTCATACACACTGAGCAGTTAATGAATACTGAATTATTGTACGAAACTGAAAAAAAAAGTTTTCGGCAGCAAAGTACTAAAGAACGAAATTCTAAAGCACTCCCATACTCTGTTCTACATGTAAGTTATATAGGGTTTATTTGTTTAATTGTCATCGTCACAGACATCGTACCTTTTCGTCAGGTAATCTGGAGAAACGTGACTAATATTCCAACATCTCGATTGGTTTAACGCAGAATAATGGTATTATTGAAGATCATAACACCTTAACCAGATAACTCTTTTATGGTTCACGTTGTATAAAATTTTAATGGCAGTCTGACTCAAAGCAAGCAATAAACATCCGGAGCAGAGGGCTAAGTCTTAAATATAATCACGTAAATCCTCTATTAGGGTTCATCGGGGTCGCGTGCGAATGCAGTTTTAGCACATTAACTGTCGGTCCGAATGCATAATGTATATCAATATTACATATTGGATTAGGCGCTGTTCTACCGTCGCTCTTTAAGAGGAACGAATAGGGACATAGAGGTAGTTCATGGAGAATGGTCATGCTGCGTATTCTGTACGAAGGTAGTCGGTGTGCTTGTAATCAAAGATTTGGTTAACGGTGGAGGTGTTCTTCTTTGCTGAAAGTCTTTATCAAAGTAGCTGGGTAGACCTTTGTGTTAGGATGTCGACAAATAATGACAAAGAAATATAACCAAAATATTGAGTTCCATAAAAAGTGACATACCGGTACACAGTGTTATGTCCATTCACGCTCACCTGGATTGTAAGCGTTGGATGGGGATATTTTGCATGTTTATTATATGACAATGACAACAATTGAGGGGGGAGTTCATTGAATGTGTCCAAACCTAATTTTATTATAGATATACTCAGGTTCAGAGCACAAAATACCTAAATCACTAGGGCACCTCTCCACTCCCAACGTATTCTCCAAATGAACGGCTGAGTCCAGCCTTTATTTCATTTCATTTTATTTAGGTCACTAGAGAATTATAAATACAATCAACACATTATTGAAACTGAACTATTTGGAGAATAAATGAGCATGAATTGACATAGAACACGAGAGCTATATGAGGAAACAACCCATCCCTATAACAATATGACGTCCCAGTACAGTTTCTGAGAAAGGCGTCCGCATCCATACAGAAACGTCGCATCTACTACCAACAGAGGTAGCTGTCCACAAATGTCCACAGATGTTTCACAATAACAAACTGTATATCAGTTTATAACGTACACATTTCACGTATTCAAACTACATAAAGTTGACCAAACATTTAATCTCTTGTTACACAAAACATGTACGAACGTACATAGCTAAAACAAATTGATGTTCAGTTGTCATTGTTAGAAACGTTTATAGGATACTGCTTTTATAATGAACTTCTGGTAGGGTGTATTGTCAGAGAATCACACAGGATGTCTCAACCAGGAGCTTAACCATGAGATCTTCACAAGAGATTTTGAACAATTCACTGTGTATCGCAAACTATAATTTCAAAAAGATACAATTTAAGTACAGTTTGGTATTAATGGAATTTCGACTATTGGTTTCTTCGTATCATTCGATAGATTATTAGCTATATAACTTTGAAACTGAATGTGGCGTATAACAAATTAAGCATTCCTAAATATGGCTATCTGTTAATGGCATCCTACATCATTTCATTAGCAGCCATCAACTCAGACTTTCCTGCTGGGGAATTTGGAACGAAACATTTGTCCGTCTATAGAAACATTCAATGCTACGTTATGGCCTTGACTACATTTGTGTTTGGTTTTATTTGATATGTGTTTTGATGCGTAAAGAAAAACACAAGTTTTAAAAAGCTTAATTTCTATAATAGGAAACTATCAAATGTTCCTGCCGGCATGTTAAACTTTTGAGGTTTATGCATTTGTCAATGTTATATACTAAATCCAAAGGCAAGAACGATAACTCTTTTTCATGATATGCTTCCTTATAAGCACCGACCCTTCCCCTGGTGACAGACAACAAGGTTTTCCAGAAAATAAATCCTTCTCGGCCTTTCAATGCGAGGAATTTTGGGTTGCCAATTTATTGGAATTATATTAATACAATTATTGTTCATTTTCGTCACCTAAAGCTCACGTTTTTGTTTTGTATTATTCATTCCCAAGGCGTTGAAGGATCTGTCACTCATAAATTTATTTACCAAAAAGCAGTTTACATTTTTTTTTGACTCAACCTGAAGCGTATGGATTATATGTTGCAATATGGTCATTCAGATATCATTATGTGTCAATGTGACTTTGGCGAAATCTAATCTTGGACGACATTAAGAATTAATTCCTTTATGAAAAAAAAAGAAAAACGGATAGAGCTGAAAATATCAACCTCACGTAGCGTGGGGCTCGTTTTCTATGGTCTGTTTAAAATTTATTGTATTTCAAAGACAAAAAAAGTGATGAATCAATATCTTATCAATTACCACTCCAAAGTCTGGCTAAAAACGTTAATGGGTTAGGGTCAACAGTAAAGTCCTGTTTCAAATAATACGCCTTGAGATAATAGTGGGAGCCGCAATTTGGTCTTATTGAACCATTGGTAAGCCAGTCCGCAAGTTTGAAGCATTTTATGCCAAATGTGTGCTAAAGTCTTAAATAACAATAAAGCAAGTTAAAGGAAAATTTTATAAACTGTAAACCTACAATCATTTCTGAAATACTACCCAGTTTCCACACAAATCATGGTTTGGCAATTCTTCTACATAAACGGAACAGACAAGCACGCCCACCTTACTCGAGAATCCTATTGTCACCTACCTATACTACTTAGTTAAGATTCTTCACATTGCAGCTTCAGCTAATATAGGCGGTAAATTATTGAAGAATTAAGCGATAAAAAGAAATTCCATTGAAAAATACTATAGTTACAGAAACGGCTCTTTACGTTACCGCTTCCAAATCGTTACACATAAGTGAGACAATAGTAGTTAAAAACTGGTAACTAATTGATCAACAAGACTTCATGACTAATTTAGTAATCATTACAGGGAATCTGGGCGTCGTAATATTTTTCTTCAGAGACACTGCAGGGGGCGTTTATCTATCCATCTATAATTCATCTCTGTCAAATCTTTCACGACAGATTTTTTAAATTAATAAAATATTTTAGTGTTTCTGACAGATCTGACACTTTCACTGTGAGAACAGTGTGAACCGACTGACCTAAACCCACGCGTTGTCACTCATTCGTATAAGCCAGAGCACGACATTGAAACGATAATCTTTGACTGGATGAACAGAGGAAGCCACTTTGAATTGCAATATCCAATAATCCACGGCTTCAGCATTGAAGAAACTCCCATTTTTGGTTAACATGAACATATTCAAAACATCGTATTTATCAAACGAGTTTATGTAATTTATATTTGCACCAAACCTTTGATGTTTTATAATGTGATGCCCTGGATTACGACTGCTATATCCTATTTTATTCTCACGAAATTCACTTTGTTTTTGTTTTATGTAATAAGAGAAAAGATATTCGAATTGGCAAGCATGTTGTGTTAAATTAGAAGCCAACCCCTCTTTACGGTCACAGCGGGTAAAATTGAACCAATTTTACGCAATCTCAAATCCCGTGTCATCTTCGTCACTTGTTGTTGTTGTTTATTTTATTTCCAGGTTATGTCCAGAGAGTTGTAGTCACAAGGTGTAAGCAGTGGCGGATACAAGATTTGTGAAGGGGGGGGGGATCCTCTATAATTGACAGGGGGGAGAGGTTTAGAAATGAATTCGGCCTACAATGAGTCTTTAGCAAAGGGTTGTACTTTAAGAGTCAAACTGATATAATGTGTGGATTATAATTGAGGTAAGTACATAATAATAATTGAGGTATGTGTCTTGCGTAACCGATTTGTGAAACCGATCGGTTTCTTTAAAACTTTAGCCTAACCGATCAATCGGTTCCGTGAGAAAACTTGCCGTAAACGATTTTGCTGTTGAGCCGGACGCTGACT
>JAVFBZ010195638.1:0-14180 GCA_032466195.1 Katharina tunicata | reverse complement strand
CACACAATGACCTAAAAGCACCATTAAATACATATACATGCATTCATATACACACATTTTTGTGACTTTACCCACACTCACACAAAACCATACACACAACATATATATATATACACATATTTGGGGAAATACACATACATATATATACCTACACATACACATACATATTACATAAAGTCAATGTTTAAAGTGTTTGTTCATTGATTTGACATCTGAAAACAAGTTTTAGGGCCCACATTAAGTATGGCGGGAATAAAGTCCTGAAGGACTTGTTATATCCCAGTAATATAAATTTGATCAAAGGGGTGAAACAAACTATGGTTTACATTAAACTGAAGTTTATGATACTAAATTATTCCTAAAGAATAATAAAAATAAAAAATCCTTTCTAAAAAGGTTTCCTCTCTAAATTATCCGTTTTACAATTTACAGGCCTTTTGTTCTATTAGATAAGTTAGTAAGATCAATCTCTTTCAATGAATGTACAGTCACTCTGGCCAGCATGCTTTGTAATAATAACTTTCGCTGTAAGGAACGAGTTAATTGAACATTTAGTCCGATACAGGTGTGTCTTGTAAATGCCGCAGTTGTGGGATACATGCATCTCAAATCGGCAATTGAAAAGATCTCGTTAAGCCACAAAACTACAACGGAATTGGAAAACTTCCAAAAGGCAATCAAATCACTTCGGATTTCCATCTATTGAAGCTTATTCCAAAATAACATTCATTAAGTGTAATAACTGGCTTCCTCAAAAATTGCTTCCTACAAAATAATTGTCAAAAGTCAAATGATTTCCCTAGATATGTGCAAAGGCACGCGTGTACGTGATTTAAGGCAGATTTTTGCATTACGAATTATTTGCTTTAGGTAACAAGCACTTGATTAAATTTATTACCAACTTTAAACAATGTCAAAAGGCTGGCAAAAAAAACTATTTGTTAAACATAAATTAAATTTACCATGTTAAGTTAATAATTTCCACGATTACAGAAAAATGTAACCTGCTAATAATGCAGGAAACAAGTATTCAGATTGATCTTTGGTGTAAAGTGTTCAAGACACCTTTTACCTCTCACTATAAAAATAGAAGCCTCGACAAATGATTTGTTTATAAAATGTTTAAAAAATGTGCTTGAGCGTTGGAAGCAGTCTCTTTCACGTAACCGGAAAGGGTTCGAATCCCCTATGGACATTTAGTACATGGGGGAAGTTTCCTGATCTCGGGGTGTTTTTTTTACCAGGTTTCCTCCCCTGGTTTTCACCATGCACCGGCAGAGAAAATTCAC
The DNA here is from genome assembly GCA_032466195.1 of Katharina tunicata. NCBI lineage: Eukaryota > Metazoa > Mollusca > Polyplacophora > Chitonida > Mopaliidae > Katharina > Katharina tunicata. The sequence goes on along the minus strand of JAVFBZ010195638.1, from coordinate 12,891 downwards.
CATACGTAAAATAATCTTGAGTACGACCGTAAACACCAATGAAATAACAAAATAATGTGGCGGATCTCTTGTGTAGCCTATGTGTATCTAAAACAGTCGGAACATTTTGTATTTTAATGCAACATCAGCCTCGTCTTGTTTACTTTAAACAAACTTTGTCGTTTCCAAGGGCGATGATAGTGCACTTAAAATAAATTACTTGTAACAACATTAGAAATAGAAAAAGAGCAGTTTTGGTCAATAATTGACCCGCAGCAGTTAATCGTGGTTATTTTGTGTAATTATACGGCGGTGGGAAACAAGTGTATTACATAGAAATCTGACAAGACGTGATGGGTTTCATTAAGACTCGAAAGTCTGTCAATCGTCAAATGCTGCGTGAGCTAAAGTAAACAAAACAGTTTTATATCTTAAAAGCATTGTTGTATACAGGGTTTAATTGATCATGGACTGCAAAGGAATGGTGCATAAAATCTAGCCTGGTGATATACAGTTCACAGAGAGACAGACCAAACTATCTGTTCTGACCCCACGAGTAATAAAAAAACAGAATCGAAATATCTCTGGTCTTCATTCAACACGTTCAATAAATCAGGAATGCAGAAAATTGATAATTTAAAGCATTGAATGTATTGAATCGAGTTAGATTTAACATGGTATAAATGACTTAGTCGAATGTCAAAACTAAAGTTTTGCTATGAATTCAATGCTTCCTTGCTACTGATATGTCAAGTACATTCGTATATCACTATTCTAGAGGAATAAAATACTTAAAACAAAGAATAAATCAGTAGGATTGGTAAGCTGCCAAAACAAAATAGCATTACACTGAACCAAACATGGTCAAATTGGTAAAGGAGATTTCGCGGTTTTTTGTACCTTCATCCTGCCATAGAATTAACGTTAAAAAACCCACTAAAAAAACAATTCCTTAAAAACTAATTGTTACCCATTTTTTGTAAATTATGTAAGATTAACAGTAGAAACTAGGTGATCATTCAATCGCCAAGAAAATAAATCTCATTGATTGCCAGGTTAATGTGCCCCTCGAATAGCCTCGGTAAATCTGCAACATTCCGAGCTGCCTTGAGCTGTGCAGTGATCTACAACAAGGTCGGAGCTAACTTTGTTACAGACTTGCTCGTCGTGATCTTGTTATCTTGGAAATTCTGGCAATTCCCCTAAATAAATCCATGGTTTGTTAGAGCTGCAGCATCACTTTATTCCAATGGAAATATAATTTGCGCTGCAATTCCGGTGGCGTTATGTTTTAGATTTACAGTGACTTGACTTATTTACTTGTTTATTTGATAAGTGTTAAATGTCGTTATATCAGGGGTATTTCACTCATAAGAAGACATTGCGTTGTCGGTGTACGAAGGTAAACAGAGAAGAAACTTCGGTCACCTTATATAATTAAAGTCGACAGGGCGAATCGAACGAAGTCAGGTACTACAGTTAAAGGGGCATTTATATGATTATATGTCCCTTGACCGCTTGATGATTAGCTTCCTGTTTGCATTTGCTTCCTTGTTATCGCCTTTGTAAATAAAAGATTAACAAAATCTAAATCGATAGATACTTCAATGTGTACCTACACAGAAGCTAGGAATGTTTTCTTCTAATTCACTAGTTTATAACTGAACAAGTCCTACACGTTTGTGAAATATGTCCAGTCCCAATAAAACCATCGCCATCTTATATTCCACCTTGAGATCACAGAACAATCTTAAGTTAGTCAGAATATGAAGCTTTATATTCGTCGCCAAAGAGATTATTTCATAAAATATTTGTAACACTTTTTTTATAATAGTTACAAGCGTCCATTCCGTTTTGTATATTTTCCAATGTAAGACCAACAGCTAGGCCTACGGTTCGTAAGACCCAGACAACCCACGATCTTCCGCTGGAAGATGACAGCCATGCTGTCCCAGCGAGTGATTGAACTCGCAAACAGGGGTGAGGGGGATATGTGGAGCAGAAGCGTACAGTAGAAAAGTGCTCTCTGGATTTATCATTTTGGGACAGCTGCCCTGTTTTAGATGACATATCACATTACATTTTTGAATGCACTAGGCATGCAACTGAACGCCGTGTTTTATTTTTTAAACTTAGAGCCTTGAAGGTGAATATTTTAACTTTAGAAACTGTTTTAAACCCACCTACTTGAGTGAGATCCAAAGTTTATAGAGCCATTGGTGATTTTATGCTGCGTTCACAAAAAATTTAATTCGTGTAGGTTGGGGTTTTTTTTGTTGTTTTTTTTTCTAATATTTATTTTTATTTTGTATGTTTATTTTGTACATTGTACAGTATATAATTGTTAAAGCTCTGTAGTTAATATTCTTACGTTGTCCTGTACTAAGTAATAATTATATCTACTTACCTACACAACAGCTATCTATTATTTTTCAAAGGCAGTTCAATGTTAAGTTACTGGTGCGAATAACACTATTCGTTTTGCATGCACCATCACAATTAAAATCTGAAATCTGAAATCATCTTGGGAGGGATCATATCCATTTCTGTTTTAAACACTAAGGAAACTGTACTAGTCATTAATTAGTAAGGACGGTATATAACGTTTCGGTATTGTAACATATAAAATACCTTTAATATTTTGTCGATTAGCCTTGAGTTATACGACGAGTTATCGACTTGTTTGTAATAAATAAGTTAAACAAATGCAGTAATGTAAATGTTGCTACTCTTCGGGAATCACATGCTTGGCGATAATAATTGGTTGATCAGAAGTGTAACCATTGTCATATAAACATTATAAACATCATACAGCCCATGGAAAAATAAAATTAAAGTCTATTACCAAAATAAATTGTGGTTAAATTATTTTACTAATGAATGCAATTTTGAAATCCTTGTAGTACTGGAAAACCAGTGACTACAGGAAACCATAGGCGATTTCTGATGTATATATTTATGCAGTACGTACATCTCTATTATTGCAATAAATTGATACCACAAAGAGAGATCGAAAACGATGTCTTAAAACAGAAAGAGATTTCTGACTGAAATGAGTCATCGGTCGATATGCGTCTCTTTGATATAAAAACCTTAAAAAAAGAGAATCGATTGAATTGTTGTTAATCAGTTTATTTAGATATAATCACAGCCAATCTATATGGAAATATATTACACTCTTGGTAAAATGTAAGTTAAAGGATGGCCTGGATAAAGGGGTTCTACAGCATTAGATAAGCGAAGGTCAATCCTTTTTCAAACATTAAAATCAATTTTACCCAGGGAATTTAATACATAAAGGGATACATCTTTTGAAGGAAAATGTCTGAATGGCTTTGTTGAATCACAACGATGCGAACAATTCATCTGCATTGATAAAGATGTCTCCAACAAGACGTAAATGCATGAAATACATTTGGTCTGGCGATGTCACTTAACTTGTCATGTAAACTGCAGTCGATATTTCAGAGACAGAGATTTGTCATCACGAATAAATCAGCTCCCTTAGATCAGCAGACTAACACTTTGTACTTTGTATGGTGCATGCATACTAATATAAGACCATTTAAAATCTAAAATGCTGGAGGTATTGACCGATTTGTTCATTATTGTTTAACTCCACATTCAGGAGTATTTCAGCTACTCTATGGCGTGTCAAACTCTGTTAGAAAGAGCTACAACTCAACCGTTCTGTACTGAAAAGGGATACGTATTTTGTTGTGTACAGGTTTATATCACAAAGATGATTATTAAGTCCCGTATACTAATTATTTATTGGCTTTTATGCAATGAATTTATGTCTCAAGTAACCGCCTTAGCTTAACATAATTACGAAATTTGGGTTATTAACGCTTTAAGAAAGTCAGTACTGTTGGCAAAAATAGAAACCTGTACTCTGTGGAAAACTTCAATTACTTTCCCCTTTAAAACAACTGTTTGATTACATGTAGTTTATTTCACATATTACTATTACATATGGTTGCTAAGAGACATACATAAAGGACACACGATTGTATTTGTAGGTATATAAGTATGTAGGAGATTTTCCAATGGGCGGAATGGAGTCTGTGTGATACGCTGAATAGAAATTCAGTCTTTAATTTTCAAAATCACGAGTTCCATCCATTATTAACTGTATTACACAGTCTCTTGATTAATAATATTATTCCATAATACATGTGTATCATCTGACTAAATGTGAAATGTTTTGAATGCATTTTTGCTTAAACTATATGTACTCCTAGCTGCTTGAAATTTTCAAAATACCGATGAGGTAACATATTAATTGAACATGCAACATTATATGCAGAGCTCTTAGTAAACTTTTGTCCACGAAGTCTCCTGATACAAAGTGGTGGTGCATGAGTAGAAAATTTGTAACAAGTAGACGTTCGACATTCCATATATTGCAATTGATACTCAATATGCGGCAGAACGGCGCGCCTTTAAGACAAGACTACCATGGCGTAAGATCGTGATTTGTAATATGCATTTACTAATCATTGACCAATAATAATATTGTCTGATCACTCATTGGCCTAACCGTATCACCTGGTCCGTCTAAAATCCGTTTAAAATTATGATAAATGGTTTTGTAAACCTGCTCGCAAAACATTTATTACCATTCTTTACTTCCCACCAAACAGCTCCCTCCAGATGATTGTTGTTAAGTGCCTGGTGTCAATCAGAATATTTCTGGAATTCAACTAGAATTTAATTGGTTGTGTTAACTTTTAACTGTCCCTAGTTATTGATGCCTCTGTAAGACATCGTAATGCGGGTTACATTATACATTTTACTAACTTTATTATTATTTTAATACCGTATATCGCACAATCTTGAGGTTGATATTTTCTAAAAGCTTATACTTTGGGCCATACTAGGAAAATATAGTAAACCCGGTTTAATTCGATTTTTGGCCGAAATTCTGTGGTATAGTACAATGTACCTTTAAACGAGGTTGTCACGGCCGGGAATGCAACCACCATTGTGAAGTGCATGATAGCAATTCTAACCAAAATGGGAAAGTGATACATTTAAGTATTTGTTTTTGAAACTAGGCATACCCCTATAAAAGTTTACTATAAACGACACTACAAACTGAAAATAGAGCCCCCGTTATTACGTTAGCATTGTTACAAATCTTTTTTTAAATTAATCTCTTTGGCGATGATCATACAGCTGCCTGTTCTGACTTACCCAAGGTTGTTCTGTCACCACCAGGTCAAAGATAAGATGGCGATGATTTTACTCTACGTAGTCTGATTACCCGTTTAAAACTTTCACCAGATCATTATGGATTGATCCTTATATAAACATTACCTAAAAACCAATGTTTTTCAGTTACACAGTGCTGTTTGCTAAGGCATACAGACATAGAGTACCAAGTATCAGTCCTACATTGTGTTACCAGATTGGTTTTACGGGGATCATGCAGTTATAATCAATTGTCATTATGGTCCCTTTTATTTAGGCCCGCCCCCTGCAAAGGTCACTCTACAGTGCGAATTTAGCGATATAAACATTCGTTTTAATTACACTGGGGCTGTACATATCTCATAAACGTATAGGCTTTGATCAATTTTGAACTAGTGACTCAGAAGAAAACGGTCTTTGCTTCTGTGAACTATGTACACATTGAAACATCTATCGATTTAGATTTTGTCCATCTTTGATTTACATAGGCGATAACAAGGAAGCAAATGCAAACAGGAAGTTGATCATCAAGCGGTCAAGGGACATATAATCATATAAATGCCCCCTTGTACTGTACTTGACTTCGTTCGATTCGCCCTGTCGACCGTAATTATATAAGGTGACCGAGGTGCCCCTGAAATAACGACGTTTAACACTAGTCAAATAAACAAGTAAGTCAGGTCACTATAAATCTAAAAAATAACGCCACCGAAATTTCAGAGCAAATTATATTTCCATTGGAATAAAGTGATGCTGCAGCACAAATAGATCATGGATTTATTTGGGGAATTGCCAAGTGATTACAAGATTACGCCAAGCAAGTCTGTAACAAAGTTACCTCCGCCCTTGTTGTAGATCACTGAACAGCCTAAGGCAGTCCGGAATGTTGCAGATTTACCGAGGCTATTCGAGGGGCACATTACCAGTTACCTGGCAATCAATGAGATTTATTTTCTTGGCAATTGAACGATCACCTACTTTCTACTGTCAATCTTACATTATTTACAAAAAACGGGTAACAATTAGTTTTTAAGGAGTTTTGTTTTTAGTGTTTTTTTTAACGTTAGTTCCATGGCAAGATCAAGTATGGTACAAAAAAGTGAAATCTCCTTACCAAGTTGGCCATGTTTGGTTCAGTGTAATGCTATTTTCTTTTGGCAGCTTACCAATTCTGCTGATTTATTCTTTGTTTTAAGTATTTTATTCCTTTAGAATAGTGATATATGAATGCACTTGACATATCAGTAGCAAGGAAGCATTGAATTCCTAGCAAAACATAAGTTTTTACATTTGATTTAGTCATTTAAACTATGTTAAATCTAACTCGAGTAAATACATTCAACGCTTTAAATTACCAATTTTCTGCATTCCTTATTCATTGAACGTGTTGAATAAAGACCAGGCTAGAGTTTCACATAAGTCACCAGAATTCTTCGAAATTATTTTTTAAATGTGCGATTTCTAATCAACGTGTAAATAATTGTAGACCAACTAGTGACTTGTGTTTAACATGCTTAAGGACAAAAATTAAACTGCTGAGAATCTCGAATGACAAAGTTCTAATGGACGCAAACCAATTATCTTTATCGAAATCTTCACACTAATCAGTTGTGTAAAACTAATTTCTGATAATCTCCATCAAAAACAAGGCGGACGGAGAGTAACGTTCCGTAAAGCTGTATGATTGATTGGTGTTTAACGCCGTGCTCAAGGGTATTTCACTTATATGACGGCGCTGTATTCCAACAGTAGACAGCGACTATTTACACAACCAGGAAATGTGTAATCACTTTATTGTTTTTGCTGTTGGAAAGATAATGTTCCTTATGGGCTAAGTATGACAGCATGAATATAAGCTGGAAACATGCTGCGCTAAGCCAGAGGGTCGTTTCGTAAAGCAAATGACGCTCTACTCCACAGGTATGGTATGGTTTAATCAGAAAAAGACACAATTTTACAGTTTATTCTGGGGCCAGGTCGCCTAAAGTCCAATTGATCTTTGTTGTACACATGTAAGATTGTTCTGCCATCTCGTCTTTGTTACAACCCCGTAACAGAAAATCGGTACTAATTTGTAATGTAAATATCGAGGTGATGCGATCTTTTTGAAATCAACCGAATCTCGTGGCTGATATTTTTTTTATTATCTCACAAAGGATTTTGTTATGGTAGAAGTACATGTAGCTGAGGTATAAAAACGTAGAAATAAATGCTTCCTTGGCGAATGACTTATTTTATTTTTTTTATTTTTCCATTGGCTGTATGATGTTTATAACATAACATGATGACATCTGTAATGCTGGAAAACTCTACTGACATCAGCAACAATTGATTTTAAGTGCTTGACCATCGCACTTGTAACGGACAAAGTTTGTTTTAGGTAGATTAAGAAGCGACGGATGTTGCAACAGTAAAATACAAAATGTTCAAACCTTTTTGGACACACATAGGCTACACAAGAGATCGGCAACACTTTTGTTATTTTATTTCTTTTGTGGTTAAGGTCGTACTCAAGAGTATTTCTCTAATGATAACTTTTCTCTGGCGGTGTATTGTGAAAAGCTCGTAAAAATACACCCCGATATCACCGCAGCCTCAGCAAACTTCCCTCGTATACCTAAGGTCTATAAGTGATTCGAACCTTTTACCCTTATGTGAAGGGGACTCCTTCCAACACCCAAGCAGCGGATCCACGGCGCTATCATGGTCAGCAACAACTAATTGTACTGATAGGATAGAGAGGGGCGATGCCAACAAATCTGCTGGATACCAACAGCAGGAAAATGATTATAATCGGGGACCTTGATTAGAAGTCTCTTCGTCGTCTCCTTACACTAACGCATGGTTTGCTATCAATGGAACCTATCCTATCCGGGAACTATACCTACAGTGGATAAACCTCATCAGTTCAAGAATCCTTGTCTGTCCAACAAAGTCGCAATCAATCAATCTGCAGAAATAGTAGAATTAAAATCCTTGATCTTCAGTTGAACCCCCCAAAAAAGGTTAATCCTTACTGACTTGTATCTCTCTGGTGTTGTCAAAAAATCAGTCTAAAAATGATGCAGCATGTTCGCTACAGTCTGTCTCCATATATATAGTAATTTCCGATTCTCAGATTGTGAAACCATATTTACGTTTTTTGTCTAAAAATTAAAATTCCTACGTTTTTATGACTTAAATAAAAGGTAATAAAGTCATTATTCCTATCTTGTATGTGTTTTGAACTTTTAAGACTGCAAGGTGTTTTAATTAAATCAATATATTCTAAAACACTTTACACATTTTACAAACAAATCATTTGTCGAGGCTTCTATTTTTATAGTGAGAGGTAAAAGGTGTCTTGTACACTTTACACCAAAGATCAATCTGAATATATGTTTCCTGCATTGTTACCAGGTTAAATTTTTCTGTAATCGTGGAAATTATTAACTTAACATGGTAAATTTAATTTATGTTTAACGAATAGCTTTTTTTGCCAGCTTTTTTACACTGCTTAAAGTTGGTAATTGATTTAATGAAGCGCAACCTCTTGTTACCTAAAGCAAACTATTCATAACATAAAAATATGCCTTAAATCACGTCCACGCGTGCCTTTGCACATTTCTAGGGAAATCATTTGACTATTGACAATTATTTTGTAAGAAGCAATTTTTGAGGAAGTCAGTTATTACACTTAATGAATGTTATTTTGGAATAAGCTTCAATAGACGGAAATCCGACGCGATGTGATTGCCTTTTGGAAGTTTTCCAATTCCGTTGTAATTTTGTGGCTTAACGAGATCTTTTCAATTTCCGATTTGAGATGCATGTATCCCACAACTGCGGTATTCGCATGACACACATGTATCGGACTAAATACGCATTTTACAAACATATAGCCGTTGTTCAATTATGAATTATCGACTGATCAGAAAACATTGTTTGCTTCTGTAAAATACGTAAAATACATTGAAGCATTTATCTAGTTGGATGTTGTTCATCTTTGATTTAGAAATTAGATAACAAGGATGCAAACAGGAAGCTGGTCGTCAGCGTGCACGGGACATATAATCAAATAAATGCCCCTTTGAATCAACCTGACTACCTACGATTCACCCTGTTGACCGTCATCATATAAGGCTTATAAAGGCAGTCCAACACTTGTCTATTTTCTTTTGGCAGTTTTTGCTTTGGGACTTTTATTCCTCAGGAATACTTATATATGAATGCACTGGCCCTGCTAGCCAGAGACCCGAGTTCAATTCCCGGTGGAGGCAAGCAAAATTTTCTTTCTCTACATTTATACAAAATATATATGAATGCACTCGTTAGTCCTTTAATACAGAGGCATTAAATTAGTTAACAAAAGAGTAGATTTGACCTGCAGTCATGTTACAAGCTAAATCAGCTAAACCTTCAAAGGTAATATAATACGAATCCTCAACATTTCATTTTTATTCAAGGTGTTTAACAGAGACAATATACAGTTAAATCATGTCCTCTATATTTAACTCTCGGGTAAGGGCAGGATGTTCTCTCTGTGTATGTCTCTCTGTGAACAGGATAACTGTATACAAGCAGGCTAGAGTTTCACCCAAGTAACCGGAATTCTTTTCACTTCAAAATATCCTTTAAATGGGATGTTACCAATCAACGTATAAATGGTTGTACTAGTAACATGTGTTTAACATCCTTAATGACAGAAAAGTAAACTTTTTTTATATCGAATCTCAAAGGTCTAATTGACGCCATCCAGTAATCTTTGTAGAAAACTTCAGACTGATCAATTGTGTAGAAAAAATAACCACCGATACTCTCCAACAAAAACAAGGCGAATAGACAGTAACGTTTCGTAAAACAAATGACGCTGTAATCCATTAATCTCTATGCGAATCTCCCAAACTATTAATTAGAAATTCCAAGCAGTAAAAAATACACGAATCTACGTGACCAGTTCTAGATCTATACTGTCCTTTATTATTTACACTTGATTTCAATTCATTGGATTACCTATCAAGACACACTTCGCTAAAATTAGCTGAAATCATGTGTTAACTGTGTATCGATTTTTAGATAGAAATCGTGGAAGTTCATGTTTATATAATACATTTAACCAAAATTTATTGATTAAGTTGTTGTCTTTTATGTGTTTTCTTGCCAATGTCACATTTGGCCTGCGCATGACCTAGAACATTAATCACACAGTGCGGTTGAATAAATTGTATAAAAACTGTTTATGTTAAAATTTAACATTAAATGTAATGGCTTATAAAACAAATTCGTATTTAATTTTAAGAATCACAGATTCTTTGATCGTATAAGAATTAAATAATTTAAGACACCGTTCAACAAAGTGTTTGGAGTGATTTCAAAATAGGTCAACCATATCACCATAATTTTCCCTGCAGAATAATCCTCAATTTAGTTCGAACGATTTTAACCACCATGCTCTAAGATTTTGTATTGTTATCTAGATCAAGCCACATTCGACATTTACTATTCGTGTAGCCTCAAGGATCGTACCCAAAAAGTATCAAAGTTCGAACCATGTTTGATCTCATAAGGAACACGAATATTCCCTCTCAAAATGATTGGCGGTATGGCTCTTTCTTAAATTGTTTTGGACATGCTTCAACATTGTAATCAGTGCAACAAAACGGCACCAACTCTGATATGACGCTTGTTCAAACAAACTCCGAACCAGCCCCGATAACAAGATACCTTGACATGCCTTCACGATTAAAGATGTGGCTAAAACATAAACGTGTTTCCGAACTGGTATGGGTCAATGAGTGACCAAAAATGCTGTCTGTTTTGTTGAGACAGAAGTTGGTTACAAGTAATTAATTTTACAGTTCAATCATCGCACTTGTTAACGACAACGTTTGTCGGGTTGCTCTCTCTCTTTACATTGTTTTCTTGGGTATATTCAGCAGATGCTGCAGCAGAAAAAATGTTTTCACTTTTGTAGTGTGTGGGATATACACAGGCTACAAATAGATTAGCAACAAATAATTGTACTGATAGGATACAGAAGGACAATGCCAACAAATCTGTAGGATGCGAAATAGCAGCAAAATGATTATATTAGTGTACCTGGGTTAGGGGTGTTATAATCATCTCCTAACGATAACAATATTAATGGAACCTATCCGGACTTTCAATCGTAGGTCCAGTGGATAAACTTTATCCGTTCAGTATTGGGAATTTATTTCACTTTGTCTGTGTAAAACAGCCATCATAGTCTGACTAACAAATTGGAAACCAATCAATCTGATAAGCAGATATTTTAGAATTGAAAACCATGGGTTTTTTTTTTTAACAAAAAAATAAAATCATTATTGGCACTTAACCAGATTTGTATCTCTCAGATTTTAAGGTTTTGCCAATGATTTAGTCTAAAGCTGATTCAACATGTTCGCTGCGATCTATCTCAACGCACAACTGAAATTCCAATTCTCATGTTCTGAAACGATTTTTGTTGTTTGAGTCAATTTCAACTGTTACATGTTTGTGGCAACTATGAATAGGTGTTTTAAGCTTTTAGCTAAATTTCTGAGAAGTAAGTTTGTTTAACTCTTGTGAACTCACCCAGTGCCACGCATCTGTACGATATACATCACAACCAACTGTATTATATTGTTAACCTTTCTGGCAGTTCAAAGAATTGTTTACAGAGAAAGATTGTGTGGATGCTAAAACAGCGTCAAATCTTTTGTCAAAAAAGCTTTGTAAAAATTACTGCTAAGTTGTTAATTAATTTCTTTGCAAACAAGTCATTTGTCGTGGATTTTATTATATTGAAATGTAAAAGGTATATTGAACAATTCACGCAAAATATCAATCTAAACACATGTATACTTCATTAGGATCAACTTAAAAACTTTGATGCGTGCCTTCAGGGAAATCATTTGACTTTGTCAATAATATTTTACGAAGTCAGTTATTGTACCGTAATTAATTTTATTACGGAATGAGCTTCAATTGCCGGAAATCCGACGTTATGTGATTGCATTTTGGCAATTTTCTAATTCTGTCGTGGTTTTATAGCTGAAATGTGAAAATTTGTAAATATGTTTTAAATTATTTTGACGTTTGGAAATAACTAGCAGGCAAAGGCACATAATGAAGCACAAATAGAGGACACGGCATAATAAAGTATATTTGTAGCCTTAGTTATCTGCGCTGGTATTAAATAAAAGTACGAGCTATAATAAAGCACAAATGTATCTGGGAAATTGCCAAGAGGTAACTAGGTTACAGGGAGCTTAACCATAACCAAGTTATAAACCAGCCTTGTGTTAGCGATCACGGAACAATTTTGGAACGTTCATCAACTCCATCAGGCTAGCCTGGGTTATCTCTCGGACATACAGGTAGTTTGTTTCACTGTACCTATAGTAGTTCTCTATCATTAGTTGGTTCTAATGGAGCTCTAAATCTTAAGGAAGTAAAAAAAAAAAATATCTATTACACAAGGCAATGAAAGTTCAAACACTCTTTTATTTCGTGAAGACATAAGGTTTTTCGGTATTGTCAATGTTCCGTATTCTAATTCCAGTGGATTCTTTACTGTTCTCTCAACATTTAATTAATTACACAGCAATTTTACTTTTTAATAATATACTCTGTCAAAAAAGAAACGCATAGGTGAAAGGTCACAAGAAAGTGTTGAATTTTTTTAAAATATCGTTTCTTGTGTACAATGGCCATGGATGATTATGTTTCTCAATG
>JAVFBZ010195627.1:0-14180 GCA_032466195.1 Katharina tunicata | reverse complement strand
GACTGTGTCCCGACTATCTCGACCGCGCCACGTCCTCACTACGTTCTAGCCACGATTTTTGAGAATCGTGAGAGTTTTCCGATTCTTAAGCTCCGACCTAAAAAGTTGTGGCACCCCTCCCGACCGTTCCCGACCCTCACGAACATGCCACGACTCACCCTGATCACGCCACGGCCTTCCCGACTTGGCCATGACTTTTCACCCGATTTTCCATATTTTTCAGTTGGGACTGTCGTGGCACGGTCGGGAAGCCCGGTGTGATAGCGCTTTTAGTGCGAAATTTTACCATTTTTTATATGGTGGACTTTTTATGCCATATATGAGGTACCACTGAAAAAGCAATAGCGTTATTCAATAAATATTCAAGATAATTGCCACAAAAAAAGTATACCCTTTAATAAACTGACAAAAAATTATTGTGAACTGATTTTGCTGATGAATTTTTATCAAAAAATAAAATAGGTAATTATTAATAGACACGAACAATATGGCAGGAAAAGTCCATCATACATTTAAAAGACGAATTGGCTCTTAAAGTTATCCAACACAATTTTTCAAAACTGTTGTGTACAGTCTTGACCCAGGCTCACTTTATTTTTTCATTTCTTATCCTTACATGGTATTTCATAGGTATAAATGTCACAATTTTTCCACTGTTAAATCATTCATTAAACTGGCATTTCCTTTTAGATGCAGTGGAACAAATTCTATTAAATTTACTACAACCAAAACATTTGTTGAATTACAAATAAAATTATACGTTAATGGCTGGTAAATAAGTTGCAGAGAAAACAGAAAGTATTGATTGCTTGATTGATTGTTGTTTAACAGCATACTTCGCTGTATTTCAGCTATGCTGTGCTGTGTACGTTTTTACATTTTAAACTTTTAAACTTCAAAAGATTTATCAGGAATTTATAAGTTGACTAGCTAACAGGTGCAATTTACTTACATGATATCTCTTACATTTAAATTATGGATGTTTACAGTCAGTTCAATAGAAGATAAATCTGAAATACATTTTTTATACCTCAAAAACTGAAGCCTAACAAAATGAGCCGGGTAAACAAGTATAGCAGCCTTGAACCAATCACCCAAGGACAAGAAGGTTGATTCTTGTAAACAAGCTGTAAGATACAATGAATCATATCAGCAAGGATTTGTCTTTCAACCACTGCCAGCTTAACAGGTTTCTGACATAGGGCTGATATGACATAGCTGTCAAAGACAATTACACTAAGTTGTAAATTATAAGTGTTGATAAGAAGAATGGCTCCAAACTTCTACAAATGCTCCTTGAATGTTATCTGCAAAAGTATGGCCCACCTGATAACAAATGGTGTGAGATGACTGGTTGAGACAGCGTTGACACAAGGCAATAACTTAAGATTAAAGCCCTGTCAGGCTTCAAACAAAGTCCTTTAAGCAACAACATTACAATTCATTTTTAATAGAGCTCTGGTGCACAACATGAGTGCACATAGTACACTAATTTATATAATTTTTCTTCTTAATTTTCTTGGGTTTGTTTGTTTGTTTGATTGGTGTTTAACGTCGTACTCAAAGGTATTTCATTTATATGATGACGGATTCTCCACTTCTTAATCTGCTGTACTCAATACAGCGGATAACTGGGAGGAAACCTCATAAAACTGCTCCCGAGATTGCCCAAGCAAGTCACCTGGTGTGACTTCCTCATATACCTCAGGTCCACTAGGAGACTCAGAACTAAACACATGCCTATATTAAGAACAGTATTGGCTTGCAGTAAGTAAGAGAATGGTGCCAGACTCATAAACAGGATAACACATAACATTGCACAATAAAGATATGAAACAGGTATTGCAAGACGATAGATTTGCGACCAGTAACATGAAAAACAATGAAATATATTTGTTTGGTTGGGGTTTTACACAATACTTAAGGTTATTTTACTCATATGATGGTGTGCTTGCCCAAGTGAAGGAAACTACCCTTAACAACAATGGCAACACAACAGTTCATTTACACTAAAAAGAACAGGACGCCACAACAAATTGGCATTCTGAAGCTCCTGTCTGAGAGCACCAAGGAACAGGAGGCAACAACCCGCTGTTGCAAGGAAAATACAGAAACTGTAGTGTAGAGTTTGTTTTAACCATGACATAAGATCACATTTGCATGTGGTCATATTGCAGTGACAATAAACCAAAAGCTGTAAAATTAACCATAAACTCTGACATCTTGTATCTTCAGTAAGAAATTAATTGAATTTGAGACTAAAACTTGTTGGCATATACAAATAGTAATACGCCAGACAGAGCTATCAAAGAGTAATGCACAGTGATTTTCAGGCTCACAACGCAATTTTGTAATCAAGCTCAACTCATTAAAAAAAATTGATCATCAGTTTATATTTTTACTGTCATTGTAATTAAATGCCCTTGGCATTAAATACACTAGCGGAAATTGTATAGCAGCTGCACTCGCCTGTAACTATCCACACAGAATCAAAATTATCTAGCGCAAAAAATAAACAAATTTAATTGCATTTCTTAAACATAACAGCTGCGCCTAAAACCATGCTTTAACAAATAAGCTGTTTTATTGTTATTTAGAATAGCACGTAACAAAGATAAAAAGTGTATTTATTGAAATTTTCAAAATTAAAAATTGAAAATCAAAAAGGATATCTACGTTTTTGATTAAAGATACCAGCTCCCTCGAAGCATTTTCCTACATTGTAATTGACAACAGAAACTTGTTATCCAGTCACATGTAAGCTGAATCAGCTTGTTTGCTTCCTATTCTTTTTTGGTCAAAGAGTCCTTAACATTTGTTGATTGATTGGTGTTTACCGCCATGCTCAAGGATACCTCAGTGATATGATGACGGTGTATTCCAACAGTAAGATAGCAACACAACCTAATAATGTACAATCACTTTAAGTGTTGGCTTTGTTGGAAAGATAATGTCCCTCCAGTGCTATAAGTATGAGGGTATGAATGTAAGCTTGTAACATACTGCCCTAAGCAAAAGTGCTCCTTAAAGTAACATAAGCACTCAAAATTAGAGTTTTACAACAAATACTGATTGCCTTGATTTTAACCAGCTTTGAAGTTTGTGCATAAACTAAAACAATTACCTTGAAATCAAAATTATTAAGTTGGTTCCAGGCTAGTAATAGCCAGGAGAAATCATGCAATAATTTGAATTCAGTGTTAGGTAGGCCGGCCATTTTCCTCGTATGCCTCAAGACAAGCTTTTGATCTCGCCGGGTTCATGACCATATATGGAATGAGTTAAGATTTTGAATAGTGGAATGGGGGTGGGGCTAATTAACGTTTTACTTGGTGTAGAGTTGGTACATCTTAGGGTGGCTCAGTTATGACAGCTGATTGACACATCCACAACATAATATTCTGACAGAAAATTCAGTTTTTTAGTTTTTTAGTTATTATTAAACTCTCCTTCAACCTACAAATTTGATGTTGGAATTATTGGAAAGCCTCTAACGTGTACTTCTTGAGAAAAATATAAATTTTTCATGAGATTCTGCGATAGTGCAAAATTCAACTTGATATGGTCTACAATTTGACTATGACTTTTTTTCCCCTTCCCCTTTTACTTTTGCCACCATTGATTATTGTTGGTTGTTTCCTTACCACGAAGTCATTTAATAACCTCAATTATTATCCGTCAACCAAGTTCCTTATGTTTTGATTGGTCAATTTGCTAGGGGATAAAAACACGTACACCCTGGGAGAATTTCCAACTCACGGGTAATAAACAACAAAACATGGCGGCCTTCGCTTCAAATTTAGTTTTCTTGATTTAATAAAATTGACCGTTAAATTGACACCAAGTTGGCAATGACATAGTTTGAAACATAATTTCTTCACAATCACTACATTTAAATGAAGGTAAAATATCGGAAACATCGGTTTTTACAGACTTGTTTTGTGCAACGTCATTGACTTTTTTCTGTGCCCCTGGAATCTGACAAGGTTGTCATGGTAGCGTCAGCAGTCAGGTGAGGTAACTCTGACCGAGACAAAACACTGGCGAGGACACATTTGTCATGAGTTTAATTTAAAATAAAAGGGATGCTTGTCGGATAATAATCCATTATATTTTTAGGACCGTCTTGAAGCTCATACACACCTTCGCCTGTGGCTCTGCGGTTGAGGGTGTAAGAGCTTCAAGACGGTCATAAAAATCAGTACACCCTTTGAAAAACATCAATAACTAATAGTATAACGCAATGCAGCAAATCCGCAAACAAAATAAGAACAAACCATAAACCATGATCTTAACCTTTATTTACTGAGGGAATAAGACTTGTACAAAGACCGACTGCGTTTGTTCTTCAACTACAACTGATCAATCTGTTTCGATCTTCAAACCAAAATACGTGTTTACAGGGACAGCTAAGTACTTTTAGAGTTTACTTTGGTTTAAACGGATTAAGCTGTTTGCAGTTTGTCTAAGGCTGGTTATCAGGTGTTTGTAATTTAACTGTGTTCAAAGTTCAATATCGTCTAGAAAAAATCACCAAGATCCAGAGATGTAATTCTAGGAAACATGAGGCGTGCTGAACTTTCTAGCCATACTTAAATTGTAGAAAAATACAAGCCTGCGGAATGTTCAGGCTACCAAGTTAATAACTATGCCAATACAGCATTATTTTCCACACAGATCACTTATTTTTGAAAAATAAACTCTTTGTGTTGGGTACTTACAAGAATGACTCTTTTTAATGAAGACTTTTAAATGATGTAAAATTTCTACTTATCTAATAATTTCCTTAACAGTGGAAAATCTAAAACTTGGACATTAAACTCTTGTTTTCATTGAAGGCTTAATGATATTAACAAGACTGCTTTTCTTTCTTCTTCAAAGTAAAGCTGATCTAGGATTTTCAAACCAGAGAATGTTTATCAGTACTACTAAGGACTTATTGAGTTTACTTTGGAACGAAGAGATTAAGTTGTTTGTCGTTTGTCTACAGCTAATTATCAGGTGTATGGAATGGTTTTCTAAACGGTGCGATTCGGTCAATATTTTCTTGAAGCCATAGCCAAGATCCTCAGAGGTTATTCTAGGAAAAAAGAGTTGTCATACTGAAATGGTTAAAAATGTCTTTCGCTAGCATGCTGTATTAGGTCAAATCAGTACTACATGTATGACATATTGTAATTCATATATTATCTTGCCATATACATTTTTGGTAGATAGAACTTCTATTTTCCCCACAATTTAATTATTAAAATTACTTATTTTATGACATATCAAATGTTTTCTTATCTCACACTTTTCTGCATTGACAACTTGACGGTTTTTAAATACAAGAACTGTTTCAGTGTCTGCTCCAAAATAAATTGGACAATTCCGTTTTCACCTTGTACAAGACTTGTTTAGTTTACCTTAGAATGAAGGGATTAATTTGTTTGCAGTTTGTCTATTAATAGAAAACCAGAGAGAGAATGAACTTTCTTATAATATTGAAATTGCAAAAAATAAATCTGTCCGAAGCATGTTCTAGCTGACAGATTTCAGCACTTTGTCAATATTACAAGACGTTGGTTATCTTCCCTCAGTAAAGTCTCATTGATTTCTCATTGCTTGGACCTGCTTCAATGCACAAAGACATTACTTGTAAATCGAAACGTTAGTTTGCATATGGATTTTTGGTAAAGAAGATTAAGTTTGTGTTCTTGCAGACGGTAAAACTTTAGCACACATCAATAGTATTTTTTGTGTGTTTTGGTAAGGAAGATTAAGTTTTTATTATTGCACAGGGTACAAATTTGTGCACACATTTGAAGCTATTTAAATGATGAAACAAAACATACTTAGAAGAGTTAGAAAGAGTTGACCAAAGACCAGAGTGAAAAAGCCTATTCAAATTTATTAAGATATAGAGGCATTGCAAAGTGCGGGGAATAACTGTTAAATTTCATGTTCTCCTGTGCTGTGAGGTAGTAAAAGCTTGGCTTATAATAAACCAATTATAATTGCCCCAAGGCTCAGCACTTTCGTACACTAAATCTCGTACACATTTTACCAATAGTTCGTTATCAAGGCCTTGGTCGAATTGGATTTTTATCTCTTCACTCCTCGAATTTTTTTTCTGCCATTGGTGAATTCATACTGCTCCTGGCAGTTTCATTTGATGACTTCTTCTGATAGACTTTCATTGATTGCGAGGTGCTTACAACTTCCTATTGCACTGCAAACATCTGTGAACCGTGCAGTAGGCAGGGAGTTATACAAGTGCCCAGAACATTTCCGTCAATTTAAGGCAATACCTGGAACGATGTTAAATTCTCAACTGCCAATACTCAAATCTCTCAAGAAATTTTCCCCACTTTGACTAAGTATTGCAATATTTTCAATAAAAGTTCATTGTTTTATCATAAACTGCAAAAACTGACACCAAACGAGTGAGATGGAAACTTCAAACATTTCCCATCCGATACCCGATAGATTCCTTGATAATTGTTAATTTGATTGTTGAAAACTATCTTTACCTTAAACATAATGCAACTTTTTACATTTTTTCTTATAAGTTATTAAATCACTATGCTTAAGGAAAGGGTTTATTGATGCAAAGACAAGTGGAACTTTTAACACAGGTACGTATTGACTACCATTGATGAGCTATGAAGGATTTTGACCACAACTTGATTTTAAAACAAGTCAAAACAGTGTAGTCAAATTTTGACTCTTTTGTTTGAATGCTGTGGCATGTAACTCACTTTGATAAGGTGAAAGTCACAAAAAAGCAATTAAGTTCAGGTTATTGAGGTGGTATACATGTAGGTTGTCAGGGATTAGAGACAAAGAAACCAAAACAAACTCTTTAGATGTGTTTTCTCGTGGGGTAAGACATATGTTCATAGCTGAGTGTCCCAAAGAAAAACACACATGTGACAATCAAAGTTTTAACTGCTTTTTAAATAGCACCCGTTGGAGTTGATGTCTAGATTTCGTTTGGAAGTTTGTTTCCATCAAATTTGCCCTTATTCAAGCTTGTTGTTTCCAAGATCTGCAAAAAGCCTTATGTAACCGCTACAATATCAAGAACAAATGCATTGTTCATTAGTCACTTGAGATGTTATATGAAGGAATTCACATTAAGGTTTGATTCAGGAACTGAAAATACTCATTATTAGTGTTCATTTGTTATATATTAATTCTTAAGTTAACCGTACATGTACCTATATTTACATGGCTTCAAATTTGTTATAATTCTATTGTTAATTACAAAACATTTTAAGGAGAATGCTAAAATATGCCGATCAACTTATACAAGAGTTATAAATAAAAGAAATGGTTTCAGATCATATCTTAGTCCACAACACTATTAGACTGTCAATCAGTAGGGATCCTTGCCATGAGCTAAAAACCCTTATATCTTAATGTAAATCTAAACGGGTTTAAAAATGTGATAAATATAACACTTAAAATGGTAATCAAACTATATAACAAACAAAAAACTGACAAACAGATATGCTTTAACAGTTTATGCTTAAATCACTTTGACCTAGGAATATATTTATATATTGTTTTTTGTTATGCCTTGTCTGTTAAACGGTAATTATTTGTTATCGTCCATGGGATCTGCCATCGTGGGTTTTATGTTATGTATTAATGTCTGTGTAGTATTGTGTGGATAATGCCTAAAGCAAGTAAACAAATTCTCGTACTGTAAGTGTATATCTGTTATAGATGTTAACTTTTTTTTCTTTCTTTTATATGTATATTATATGTGTGTTATGTCTATATGCAAATAAATAAAAAAAAATAAAAATAATAATAATAATAATAAAAAATAAAATAAAAAAAATAAAATAAATATAAAAAAATATATATGAATAAATAAAATAAAAAAAAAATAAAAAAAATGCTTTTATGTTTTATTTCAGAGAAAATCAATAAAAAGGCCATCATTCAGAAGCCGTCCTTGCCATGTGCCAAATTGAGCCCTAAATTTAAGGGCAGCCACTATGAAATCATGCTTAATTAAGCTTTCCTGGGGGAATTTTTTGTCTTTGGGTTGCTTTTCTTTTCTGTCATTGCTGCACTGACCCAAGTAATTGGAAATCTTGACATCAACAGCCTGGAATAATCCAGAGCAATATTTTCCACTACTTTAATTGTTCTCCAGAATTCAAGCCATATTATTCCGCTCTGCTTTTCTGGGCGTCATAGTAGACATTCAAAATAAAATCAACATCATCAGTCATCCTTCTAAGAATCAAATAAAAATCTATTAGTGAAATTTTTGTGACAAATATCAGTCAATTGTTTTCTCCTAATAATTTTAGGATGCTATCTACGATCAAAACACAACCACATTCTAGCGATTGTTACTCTCTTACATTCAAACTCAAACTCTTAAACCTATGCAGACTTATCCCCACAAACAAATCTGAAAAGAGAAGATAATGAATCTCATACAGTTTCCCTGCACAAACTTGATATATCCTAAATATTGTGAATATCTGATGTAAAGTGTTTAAGAATAGGTTTTCAAGCTAACTTCAATCCTGCAAAAACGTTTTTTTTTTTTAATGTAAGGGAAATACAACAACAAAAAAACATCTATATAAATCCTTTAGATTATAAATTGTCCTAATAATATATATTTTTGTGAATTAAGGTAATCATATACATGTATAAAAATATTTAAAAAAAACATAATCGCCACGTATGATCTTCACGATTTACAAGTTACATGTATTGCCTTTTCTTAAGATTCTCAAGATTCAGGTCTGTCTAGAAACTTGTCTCTGATGATTTGTCGGTTTTAATTAGTTGATATCCCTGTGCCAGTGTAATTACTCTTGACAAAAATATATATCAATATTTGTCTTTTAAACATTTCCCAAAATGACAACTTGTAGCCTAAATGAAGACTGGCGCTGAAATAAAAAGCTAAACGAATTTTGATTGCATAAGCTATTAGCTATTAATGCCGCCATTAAGTTTTAACAAGATTAAATATTAAAGCTTGATGTAGTATAACAAGATAAGAAAATACACAATCAAACTGGTGGACATTCCTCAGTGAGAATCAGCAGGAAGTTTGACCAGTTTCCGTTGCACAAATTCCACTCGTCACTCTGCTTGATGTACGGTAAAAATCTTGATTACCCTTTGGTTGTAGAAAATTGACATATCATTAAGACATTGGTGTTAAAATTGGATCACGAACTTGAGTGCCTATAGTATTGGAGATAAAAGCAAGAAACATGCCACCAGGTTATGCGACGCATTGACAGACCTGTCTACGACAATTGTATTACTACTCCCTGACAGTTGCAAGGTTGACAGTTGCTAGAGGTGCAATAAGAAGTGACATGCAGCTTCCAATCAATGGTGGTCATTGGCAAAAAATCACAAAATGAAACAGCTAGCCAGGAGAAATACAACTGAATGAAAGAATGGTTTCTACCTCATGTAATAATGAAATGAATTATTTTTGGTGTCGTTTAGAAAGTGACAGTTTTTGCAGTTTTGGAGGATAATGCTCTCTGATAGTGCTGAACAGATTCTTGTTCAGAAAAGTTTGAAGGCTGAGACCTGTGCAGGAATCGAACCCACAACCCTCAGAGTCAGGCACATGGTTACCCTAGTAAAGACTACTTATTACATTTGGCTATCAACTAAACTTATCCTTGGAGACAACGTTTGGTAACAATAATATTACCCTTTCTGATCAGTCCTGCTGCTCCAGGAACCATGACCATAAAAACATCACAAATATCTTCTTTTTTTTTCACACGGTTATTCTTGCAATATCAAGCTGCTTTTTTCACATAAAGATCTTCTGTTGAATATGAATTCTACCATATGGAATTTCGAGCTTTTCAAAAATTTCAATACCCAATGTCACTCAGACTAGAAAACAGATAAGACCTATCTAAGAGTGAATATTTCGACCCTTTAGTAGGAGACAAAACACCACGGAGAATCCATCTGCCAGCTAAAATCTCACTGAGAGCTTTTCCTTGTGCAATGTCATTCAACCAGCACAAGGCTCACAAAAAATTAATCAGACATTTCTGTAGGAAAGTGGATATTGAGATAGGACTGAAATCAGCTAACAATATTAAACTACTGACAGAATGTTTTCACCCTGGAAAGCTAGATGTGAAAATCGGCTCTCTTTTTTCCAGGCATAGACTGCAAGTTTTGGTAATAAAAATATTCATGGTAGACCCTTCCATTCCAAGTTTAATTATACATTAGGTAATGTCTTTGATCTCAATAAAACTAAAAACATCTGGCTGAAGAAAGACATTTAGTAGTTTGATATCCAGCCTAGGAAATAACTGTTTGTACTTGTGACTTGACATTGAAATGGGGGAAAACACTATTTGTCTCCATGAAGCACCAGGGCACAGCCAGCCCTTTGCTCATCCAAAGCATTCAAAAATAATAATTTCCATATAGATAAGACAGAGGTCTTTCTTTTTTTGACAAGGTTTAAAGTTATCCTGCTAGCAGCTATATTTGTCTTTGTAAGAAAGGTGAATCACATCAATACAAATTATAGTTGCCTCCTTAGGCCTTCATCTGCCCTATTGGTTAACATTAGGGCGTGAGTTTTCAGATAATGTGATCAACTGTCGTCTGGCATTTTCTTCAGCTGATTGTATTTTAAAACATCCCAGGGGAAGACAACCCCTGTCTTTGTCACAAACCCTATCACCCCAATCAATGATAACTGGGTAATTTACTGTTTCTCTTTTAAAAGTGTTAATTTCAAACGGAGGTAAAAACTCTGAAAACTCGACCAAATGCTCCTAAAAACACTCGCCACAATTATGCCATTATTGTTGTCTCGCATCTCAAAAAGGCTACCATTTTTTTTTTCAATTAATAATGAATAAATTGAACAACCAGGTTTTAATAATTTTTTCATGGTCATAACTATTGTGAAAAAAATCAAGAAACAAAATGAAATATACAGCATGATGATCAAAGTATGCCATTTCTGTTTTCTGATATTTTGTGAGGTCATGGGCTTTCTGTGATCTTATGTTGCATTTGAAACCTGTTATCCACATTTAATTCTAATGTTAATGATTATCAAATATCAAATCCAAGAGATCAGATCAGAACAATTTTGTCATCAACTCTGGAACTGTACTGTTTTTAATTATTATTGGAGAAGTTTGTACTAGATTATTCTGAATGCTGCTGTCAAAGTCTGCGATTACTGCAGCGCTATTGCAACGCTGACATTCTAAAATAGAGAATCAAATCATTATCCTTACCCGCCAGACTGTGAATCTCAGTTGTTGCCTGGCCATCTTTTTGTTCACATAGAAAGAGTTATCCCTCTTTGATATTTGCAGCAAGTAAGTTTATATGTGATTAGATGCCACTGCCTTTCACAGACTTCAAATTGAATCGGCCCTATGACAACTTACTTTCTCTGTTTAATTTTAAATAAGTTGGTAGTTATATTTAAACGATTCATTCGCCAGATCATGTTTTTGAGGAAACAGTACTACAACAACAACGAGGAAGGCCTGTCATCTCGCTTTTGATATGTGGGAAATGAGACTGGCCGACAGTTTGAAGTAATGAATATATTTTTTAGATTTATGCCTTTGTTCATGAATTACAGGACAACCACATTGGCCAGAAAGAGTAATATTATTGTCACTGGAATTACCATTGCCCCAGAGGTTCTGTCTGTTGTTCTAGCATTCCTTACGAGGGTAACCATAGTTATCAAAAGCTAAGTCAAATCCAGTCATCTACTCTCTATTTCTGTAAGTCTCTGATTTCTCTGTTCATGATGAAGAAACCGTTCTTTATTCAGTTGTATTTCTTCTGGCTGTTTAATTTGTGACTTCTTGTCAATGACCACCATTGATTGAAGGCTGCATGTGACTTCTATTGAACACCTAGTAACTCTGAACCTTGCCACAGTCAGGGTTGAACACAATTGTCCTCGGCAAATCTGTGAAATTGTTGCAGTACCGTATGGTCTGTAAACTCCCAATTCTTTAGCATCATTATGCACTTTGGCACGTACACCAAGGCCTTTACGATATCTCCTCTGTCATTTTTGCTAAAGCTAGATTATTTCATCAATCGGATCATTGACAGAGTGCTGAGGAATTCATTTATGATTTCTGACAGTTTCCTGAGATGTTTTTGTTACATTTGATGAAGCTGAACTTATCGTATGTCAGGTTTCAAAGAAAAACTGCATCACCCATCTCCTATGTTTCCCAAAGCAGTTTTTTGTCTTGTCCCTGAATAGCTTTTACAACAAGGATTAAGTTTTGAAGAGGGTGTTACATGTTAAGATGCTTTTAATCTAAAAATTTAAATTGTGAAAAATAATAATTAAATGAAACAAACCTAGTCAGTTATGATTGATTGAGGTTGTGACCCATCAGATTTTACAGAAACACAAGATTGCTGACCAGATGTGTTTTCCATGGAAGATTATTTTAATGGAATCCTCTGAAGGAAATGGTAGATTGGGGCATCTCACAAAACTTGTATCATAATGCTAATCAAACTTTTATTTGTTTTTCAGACGCTCGAGATTGACAGAATTTGATTAGAAGTTGAATGTTCATGATTATCAAATTTAGCCCAAGAGAAAAGAGCAGAACGGTATTTTCACAAACTCTGGGACTGTATTAAAGATTTGAGATGTTGTGATGGATAATGCCAGACAGCAGCTGTGAAGGTCGGCAATCACAATTAGGTCAGTCCAACAATGACAAGAGAAACATGCAACTCCGATAAAAAAAAAACATCTGTAGAGCTTAATTTAGCATGCTTGCCAAGTGGTTTCCCTCACGCTTGGTAGCCACATTAAATGTAAGAGCCACTTTTAGCCCATGAAGACATTGATCTGCCTGTTTCTACGAACGGTTATATATATTACATAACATCATTGGAGTTGTACATTATGTTTTTTGCTTCCTCATGGCAAATATTATTTATAAATATCCATTATTTTGACAGAAAGAAATACAGAAATGTGGATTTAACAGTTCTTAAAATAAAAAATATTTATCCAAACAATGTAGAACTGTTAAAAGTATCTAATGATACCTCTTCGTCCCTTTACAGTAAAATAATTGAGGTCATTATTTTCATCCAGTTTCAAAGCTTAATTGCCAGCATTTTGTTTTCTGAATGATGAATATTGTAAGATTACGGTTTTGCTTCTTCAACATGAAAAAAGTAAATATGTTATTGTCTATTGAACTTTTTGTGTGTGCAGTACAACAAAGTATTTAAAGAGAATGATGTAGATCTCCGGCATTACTCTGTGACTTTTGTGACGATAAAAGAGTGTTATTGAATGTTTTTGCAAAGGTAAGATTTTTTTTTTAAATTAATTACATGTCGGTTTTTCTGACAGCTAATACATAAGATTTAATTCATGGAATTAGGAGAGGGAATGAGTAATGGATGTAGGGATGGCAAAATCATTCTGTCAGCAGAATTACATGTATCTTCTGTCGTTGCCTGAACTTAGCATTATGTCAATATAGCAACATCTACTTTCCATCCAAATTGTGTAACTGGTTTTACGTGAGCATTGTGTCAAGCTTGATTGCTTGTGCATGAGGAGAAAAAGCTCTCAAAATAGGAGTATAAGTTGGCAAATGGATTCTCTGGGGTTTTGTCTCCTTTTAGTGGTTAAAATATGCGCTTGCAGATTGTCCTTGTCTTTCTTCCACACTGAATGATGTTATTGACATTTTTGGAATGGCACATATTATTGTCATTCTCAGGTGTCTCAAAACTTTGATAAGCAGTGGGGTAGACAGGTAGAAGATCTTTCGGACAATCTATTATTTTCTTTACCTTATTTCATCGACGAAGTTCCCAGGTGAAACACATATGGTCACTTTTTTCTGGATTTAAGGTCTTATCTGACAAACGTTCACACCTCAACCAGTGTTAACTGACTGGATTTCTTTTCTGTGATTTTGTCCAGAATTTATAGAAGAGCATCCTGGGGCCGAGGTTATAAAAGTCCTTGAGTCTACTCAAGGACTGATTCTGTGTTCAACCGAGTCGACTCCAGAATCATGTTCTAAATGAAAGGTTATAAAAAAGTTGAGTACGCCTACCGTGCTCAACGGAGTACGAAAACGTTCGATTCTTGAGCATGGTATGTACCATGCTCAAGACCGTACTCA
>JAVFBZ010195616.1:0-14181 GCA_032466195.1 Katharina tunicata | reverse complement strand
CTCTCTGGGGCAACTCCTACAATAGCCACCTTAAACCGTTGATACTCCTACAAAAACGTGCCATTCGTATTGTGCCTCTGTCTAGCCGACTAAAGCATACTGCCCCTATTTTTAATGACCTTAAAATTTTGACTATAACAAAGCTTAACCAATACTACTGTCTGATTATTGCCCACAGAGTTTTTTTTTATCCATCAAAATTATTGTCTTCGGCTTGAAAACTATTTCTCAAGCAATCACAGGTGCATATAACTACCCAACAAGAAACCATATGTAAATCTTACTGACTTTTCATCGACTCATGATATTGCCTGATAAGTTTCTTTCTGTCTTTTGTGTTTTGGTGAATAAATTTTGGAATTGGAATAGATAAACATAATGGCCAAAAAAGGTGATGCACCTTCCTTAAAAAAAAAATGACTCAATCAGTTTTCTTAAAAGAAACATATAATATGTAATACTGATCCATTTGAACATTTTCAAATGAGGCCAAACGTTGACTCACCAGAAATTTCTTTGTGAGTTTATATCCAATTTCTTGTATCTGTTCGGAAGCCCTCACTCTATGTACAAAGAAGAACTTTTCATCATCTGGTACGGATTCTATAAAACTGTCACTTCGCATAACGAACAGGGCTGAAAAGAGAGTTCCTTTTACAAAACACATGTATGAAGGCATTACCAGTATAAGCCTGTTATGGAAACCCCCCTAATCTGGTAAGTTAATTGTAACTTTCTTATGGACAAATGTTTTAGAGGGTTGAAGAAGGTGGATATCAAACTAATTTGCTATTAAAAGACTGAAACTAGAGAACTTCCAATAACATATCTATCGTATTGGTAGGTGTAACTTGTGCATTCATGTACATGTAACTTGCGCACCTCAAACTGAGGAGCTAAATTATATTAAAAAACTCTGTATCCATGTATTATGTGCAGGGTAGTTTTAGGATAAAAGGACGTCCAGCCAATTTCCACCGAAACATATTATTTTCCAAGTGTATTTAGAAAGACAACTGAGTGTCACATTTCCAACAGAGAATGCATAGCCGTTAATTACTTAGTTTAAAACTCGGAAGTGTGACTTCATTGTTCGCAGCTAGGGTAGGCCTGTCTCATCGTGGCTGTCCCCTTGTGGATGTGCTGGTTGATAATGTTACATAAAATCAAACACGACATACTGTTTCTAGAGAATACAGCTAAACATCAACAAAGGACATAGTGTTTTCATACCGGTATATTACAATTGGCGCTTATATAACCAACTGTCAACGCGCCTACACATTTGTTGAGCTTCTTTCTGCAAGCTGTATTAAGTCTTAAAAATATACCCTACCAACCAGCCAGGGTTAACCTCTATAAACATCTAGACCTATATACATGACAGAGCTTTAAAAACGTTCTTTTTGTACAGTAAATGCACTCTACACATCAATTCAATAATCCGGCTGGAGAATCGCAAAATTCTCAACCTTATATAGGACAAGACAAGAGAATTTCGACTAGACTTCATTATTTTCCATCCCTAATTTTTAATAAACAAAGCGACTTTAACATTATTGTTAATGGGAGATTACGCTAATAGCTTCGTTTGATGTTCATACTGTATAGCGCTGATAAGCATTAATTTGCCAATATTTTATGCAAATTTTGTGTTCCTTATGCTTTAACATGGCAACGTACATTTGAAAGTGAAAGTAACTCGTACGTTGTAAAGAAACATTAACTTTAAACAATAAGCATGGAAATAGTTCTATTTTTTAAGACCTAAAGATCCTTAAAATTGTTCTTTGATAATTTTCGCAATAACTTAAAGAAATTATTGTTTATTTTTCTATGCAGGTTTTAACCCTTCCTTTTTATTCCTTCATTACATTATGATTGGATTAAGAGAGTCCTCGTGAAGAAATAAAACCATTGTTTCGCTTTGACGTCCTGCGTTACGAGTTGCAAATATATGGTAGGACTCGGGGTTACCTAAGCTGCTAAATTGTCTCGCCAAGAGTGACGCAGTAAATCACCCAAAGTGTTTTTTTAAAAACTAAATCTGTTTGCCTTGATTTTTACAAAATTTGATGTTTGTTCAAAAATTAAAACAGTCATGATAAAATAAAGATTATTTATTGGGTAAAATTAGCTTGTACGGATCAGAAGAAATCAAGCACTTATTCAAATTTTACGGAAAGAAGGCTGGCCATATTTGTTCACAAAGACTTTGATACTTTGATTAACTTTGTAAACGTTGAAAAATACACACACAAACATTAAAGGTACTATACCGCAGAATTTTGGCCAAATATCGACTGAAACGAATTAAACCAGGTTTTTCTATATTTTTCTTGTATGGCCCAAAGTATAAACTTTTAGAAAATACCAACCCTGAGAATGTGCGATATACTGTATTAAAATAAAAATAAAGTTTGTTTAATCTATAATGTGACCTGATTACGATGTCTAATGTATGCTCAAGGGATAATGAACCCTGTCTTATACGGAGGCAGTTTCGTGACTCGGGTAACTCTGTGAATATATTATCACAAATGCAACAGCTGATCAAAGGTCGAGTGACTACTTGGCCCGCCTCACTGACCTAATATAGGTCAGTGGCTCGCCTTGGCGTTGAATATTCACAAGGAAGATGGCCGCGAAAAGTAATTTGTGCATATCAGTGAAACTCGTAAAAATACCGCAGTTTTTGAAACTTTTTTCTCTCACAACTAGTGTGAACCAATTTAAAGAATAGAAAATTGTTGGATTTCACAAAACTATGATAAAGCTTCATACCAAAATTCTGCAGTAAAGTACCTTTAACAGACACTAGCATGAACATAAAAAAGGAAAACTACGAAAGGCGATTTCGGAAACCGGCAACAGTTTGTAGTGAAAATATTTCAGTTTTACGATAACAAGTATACTTTAAGATGTTTTTTTTCTCTAGTTTATTTCAATATTATCTTAGTTTGATGTCGCAAAATCAACATACCCTAAATGCTCGACAAATTCGACACCCTTTACAACTTATAAAACTACATTTTATGCCATGGGTAAGAAGTGTAGACATGTAATTTTGACATTTTTATGTAATTCAGACTTTAAATTGCCAGAAAAGATTAGTTTTAGTTCCAAGTTCACACTTAAACATTCAATAAATTACATAAAGTGTGTGCCTTTAGAGATCGAATTTGTTGAGGATTTAGGGTGTGTATCTATAATCCTGGAATAGAAATTTAATAATGTTTAAACCACCAATCTTGGATTTGAGCAATGATCCACCACTTACAGTTGTGGTTGTCCTGTCTATATGCCCCATACATAACTTCCAAATCCTCTGCCAACAGGCCATAAGCTTGGAGATAATTCTCTACCACTTCATCTTCATATTCTCCCCACATTGGTATCCAGCCCAGGGAGTCACTGTTAGAAAACAAGTCATTGTCAGATTTTCTTTTTTTTTGAATGAGATTTTACACCCTAAGGCTATTTCACTTATATGATCGCATGTCATCTCAGTGGGTGAAGGAAACCACCCATAACATCGCTAGTAAAAGACAACAAAAACATAAATAAAAACTTTTATACAAAATATTCGCAACCACTTCACCTTCATAAAAAAAAATTGAAATATATTCCAAAGACCCCTTTACTGATTTTTTGTTCCACCAAAGACTACTTTTTTATGCACAGAGGGTAAACTACTCAAAATCAAATTTCAATGAAACCTGAAAATTGCTGTTTGATAGACTAGGAGAACTCACCTCGTCAAGTTGATGAAGAGAGGCATGATGTTGTTGTAGTAACAGTTCTCTATAGCTGTCTGTGTCTTTTCTAGCTCACTGAGATCGCGTCTGTCTGGGTGGCGACCCCCCTTTCATGAACAAATATATTTATATATATTTCCCTTAAAACTGTACTTACACACTCTTTTTGTTAAATTTAACAAATTTATAAATAATTTGCATGTTTCTAAACTAGCTTAACCTTCAACTGACTAATGCACTTTTACGCAATTATTATTGCTATACTGAAGAATTCAAACGTTAACCCTCCTGAATGAATACTCAAGGAATGAAAAAGCGTCTACGCCCCACCCTTATTGGCATAGAATTTGACTTGTAGATGGCCACGGCTCTTAGAGGACACGTCAACTAATTCGTCTCCAAGCTCGGGGACAAAACTCCGGACAAGGCTGGAACATTAAACTCATGAGGAGATCAATCATCCTAACTCTGATTCTTTGCTACAAATTCCATGAGATTGGTAAGCGAAACTGACGACCAATCGGGAAGGTGCCTAATCCCTCTCCCGTCCAGGGCATGAATCTCAGAAACCCACGCTGTTCAAGCGAAGGTTAATAGAAATGCACATTTGTAGGAAACCCACTTTAAATCCGCTATGTCCAACGACTCAAACGGCAAGCCAGACACGAACCTGAGTAGTAGGGATAAATCCCGGTGGGCTAGCCTGGAAATCCTCAAGGTTTTGTTAATCTTGAAGGACCTAACTAACGCTGAGAGGTTACAATCCGCCCCAATATCCACACCAGTTGTGAGGTGGATAACTCTAGTGATCGCAGTATGATATCCATCCACCATCAACAGTCTAACTGCCTATCATGTAGAAGGTATAATAAGAAATCTGCTACCTTTTGAACAGGGGCAGTGGCTGGGAAGCGTCATGACGTATGGACCACTCACAGAACCCCTTTCACTTGGATTGATAGACCACTGTCGTAGATTCCCTGGTGGATTCCACCATTGTTTTTTCAGCTCCTCGAGAAAAGCCTCTCTTAAAGAGAGAATCTTGGAGCACCTGCAAATGTGTAGCCGTAGCATCGCAGGATTTGAGTGAAACAGGTTCGTTCAGGGTTAGCTTAGTAATTTCTCCCACAGTTCTAGTAGTTCCGGGAACCAGGGTCGTGCTGGCCACCACAGCAAGATAGACCACACATTGGTGAGTCACGATCTTCCGCAGCACTGCAGGTAGGATTGCTGGCAGTGGATAGGCATAGGCTATCATACCCGACCAATCCTGAGGCAATGCGTCCGCAGCCAACATGTTTGGATCCGGTCTTGGTGACATGTATACAGGGACCTGATGGTTCCAACATGTCGCAAACAGGTCTACCAAGGGAGTCTCCCAAACCTGTGAAATACGCCGGAACACTTCCTGGTGTAACAGCCATTGTCTGGATTATCTGATTCCGTCTGGATAGATAATCTGCTAATACATTGAGGCGTCCCGGAATATGGCGAGCCTGACAGAGTATGTTGTTCGACCAGCAAAGGTCGAATAGAGTCCATGTTAACTCCAAGAGTTGTGGGATCCTGTCCCTTCTTGCCTGTTTATGTAGGCCACCACTGCAGTGTTGTCCGTGACTACTAACAGCTTGGAGGCGTACAGTAGTGGTAGAAAACGCTTTCACTGCCCTGTTAACCACCTCTAACTGCATGACATGGATATGACATGACTGAAGTTGGGGGGACCACGTCCCGCTCACTGACTTGGACTGCAGGTGGGATCCCCAACCTTCCAAGGATGCATCGGTGAAGAGACTCATCGTTGGTTAAAACGGCTTCAGCTATTTAGGTGAACTTGTAAGGGCCTGAGATGAAGACGCCCACGTAAAGTCACATCCTGAACCGAAGTCAGGAGGCCCAACACAGACGCGAGTTGAAGCCATACTGCGGACTGCATGTAGGATCTTCAACAACCGGTCCTGCTGTGGGAACGCCTTGAACTCGAGGGTATTGTACTCTACTCCTAGAAAAACTCGAGTCTGCGCCGGTACTCTGTCTGATTTGACTTTGTGCGGAAGGTAGCCGAATCCTACTAGCAGGTTCCAAACAAACTTGGTGTCCAAACCGACCTGACGAGGATCGGTGTTCCGTAACAGGGAATCGTCCAAATAAAAATGGTATCGCTGCTGAGGATGAACGCAGCTACTGGAGAGAAAATCCTGGTGAATACCCAAGGTGACACCGACAGCCGAAGGGTAGAACCAGAAATTCAAACTTCCTGAGGCCTACTACAAACCGTAGGAACTTGACAAATCGCTTGTGAATTGGGATGTGTAGGTATGCATCTCTCAAATCCAGCGAAGTGGTCCATTCACCCTGCCTCAATGTCGAATGAATAGTGTTGAATGATTCCATCCAGAAGTCAGACGGTTTGGACAGGAACATGTCATTGAGAACACGTAAACTTAAGAGCATGCATTTCTCTAGAGAATCTTTCTTGGATACCAAGAAACTGGGGAGTTACATGTAGAACCAGAGAGACTGAACTGATGCCGAAGTTCACGTACAGCCCCTTTATCTAACAGGCCTGTACTGACGACATTAACTGGTGAACCTGATCGGGAGCAACTGGAATATGAGGCTATTCGGGACTCACTACCAGAGGGGGAGACGACAGCCAGGTCCAAGCTGTAGCCATTGCGAAGAGAGTATTCATTATCCAAAATGTACAGTATCCCCAAGCATTCAATGTTGATTAAGATAATTTAATAAAAAGTTGTAATAACTCCACATTCACATTTTTTGCAGTAGAGACAAAACTAAGTAAAATTTACCCATTTAACAACACACTCCTGTAAACGGACCTTCTTAGTTTCACACCATGCCCTGAGATCAGGCAACACCTGCAAACAAAACACAGATTCATTGTCATTTTGGTTACATAGTTCACTGTAGTTTTTACTATATCCATGCTCATTTTTTACATATTTTCAGCAGTTGTCATAGATTAAGCAGCGGCATGTCTACAAAGCTTTAAGTCAATGTCTTAGCTAGGATTTGAGAAGTGCCTGTCATATTTACGAGGATTTTGAGAAGTACTACCATTATTTGAAGAAGAAAGTCTGTTTCTGCCGGAAGATTTTTTTAAGACAGGCATTATTCAATGATCGTATTTCTCAATAATTTAAGGTTTTCCTGCAACTGTAATTTGTTCGTTTCATGAAGTATTTCCTCATAATTTTCAAATTATAGTAGTAGGTCTACCGTACAGGCCTTGAAACTTGCTCAGATTGACAGCTGAAAAAGTAACTGAAGTTTACTCCACACCAGTAACACTGTTGCATGCTGTCTGTATCTGTGACTAGCTTTCAACTGTCATCTCTTGACTTATTTCAAATGTGCAAAGGGAATACTACTGTATTACTGTCTTCAAGCGTGTGCTGTTGGTCCGCACAGGGTTATGCCCTAGTCGTGCAAACTCAGTTTAGAACGATCTATTTATAGGTTTCCCAAAATCAGGGAAGCGTTCGTCTGAAACTTACCTGCCCCAGTTCAAGCAATTAATATTCCCATATGTACCAAATCAGTGGTTAATGTTTTAAGAGTCGTCATTCCTCAAAAAGAATAAAAATTTATTTGCAATGTTTGTCCACGATCCCACCTTCGCATTATACAGGGTCCAATTTTCGTGACCGTAATTTTTGATCAAATTTCAGAATGTTTCAACTTTATATTGTAGGCCATAAGTCATCAACCTGTTAACTGTGCAATTGTGATATGCACTTATATTTTTGATAGAAATGCAACTTCATTGTGTGTTTGTTTTCAGCTGTAGGATTTGAAGAATTCCAAAGTTTAATAAAATTCTCATAACTCTGAATTGTCACTAATCTGCGTGTCTGTAGGCATACTGCTACCTAAGGTGTTACTATTGATCAACTCTCAAAAGTACCTTTGTCTTTTAATTTCTTAGACATTTACTGTGCAATATACTAGACATACATGTACAGCTGTAAGTGGTTGTCTGGTACTGATAATTTTTTTAATCCCAATGCAATGATAAATTACTTTCTTGTTTATTTATTTAATTGCTTGGTGTCTATATAACACCATGCCCAACGATAATCACCAATCAAATACAAACAAAATTACATTTTTTTTCACTCACTTCATTGATGACAGTCCAATATTATTGTGGATGAAACTGGACAAAAGTAGGCCTATTTAGTATTATTTTCCATAAATGTCTTGATGTCTCTAAAAATAAACCTGGCTGCAAAAAAAGTTTCCTGGCATTTTCTATGAATTATCAAAGCAGGAATCTCCACATGTATGCTGTATATCACATTCTTATGTGAAGTGTTTTTTTTTTATTACTCAACATTTCATTTCCTCTACAAACACTCATAAAAGATGCTAAAAGAAAAACAGGTTAACCTAGGACAAACACAGGTTAGGCCTATCCTAATTCCCATCTTGCATAACCTATTTTTAGGTTATCCAGAAAAATTTTAGAGGACCGATTTTTAGGTTACCTGAGAAAACCTTACAGCACAGGCTTGTGTCTTGACTTATATTCATTAATTCCTCTACATTGAACCATTCGAATCCTAAATCAGGCAAAAATCGTACCGTTACTTTCAATTTCTGCCATCTTGAATTTATAATGAGCTCATGTGCTAGACTATTTTAGTATCCCACGTGCCAAACAAGCAAGTTTGTGCTGCCTGAAAATATGCTATTTACCAGTTACTAGAAACCAAAATTCACCCATAATACAAATTGTTTTAGGCTACCCCTATATTGCCGAAAATGTGAGATAATAATATGTGTAATCGTGTTACTGTTAAAGCGCTAAAATCTTGCTATGTACGCTCAAAACTGTTCATACATGCATGCAATTTCTGGCACGCTACATCGTGCAAGTCTCAATTAACTGAAGAAAGCCACGAAAGTGTTTTTTTTTTAAATATCACTTGCTTCATTTGATCAAATTCAATTTTATCCTGCCGTTAGCTGACCCAAATTTTTTATTTTTTTTCCCGAATTCAAAAACTGCCCGTCAGAAAAGACGAGTCTCTAGCGAAGACCTTGCTTTCATTGTTAAGTTTTTAAATAGTTCGCTGCTGTGTCATGGCTGTGGAATCTCACACCAGCCACCAGCTAGTCATATCATACTAATATGAATAAGTCATTCTCAACATCAACTTCCTGTACCTGCTTCCTGAGAAGTTCTCTCTCTGTGAAAAAGTCGTCATTATTAGAGGTGATGAACAGCTTAACAGTGGTCCAGTTTTCCTTACAAGGACGCGTCCTACTTTTCTGTCTTGAAAAAGTTTGTTCTGGAAGAGCACAAGCCATTCTGACGAGATACTATCTGTTTTTAAATAGAGAATGTAAATTTTTTTAATATTTTCACAAAATTTCAATATTTGGTGGGAACATGTTGTATACAGTTAACATAAATAACTTATGTTAACAAACAATTTGGAGACACCATCAACAGGTATCTAAATATTTTTGGAACATTTTAAAACTGTATGTGTAAAATGTGAATGAATATGTTAGATATATTTGTATAACGAGTAATATACATGTACAAACAAATGAACTGCAGTCTTTCCTCCACATTTGCAGATTCAATCTTTTACAAGAGCATGGGAGTTCACTATCTTATTATTGTTTTACAAGATAGATCAGCACATCAGACAAAAGTTCTCATAAAATAGCCAATATTAAAAATGTATATAGAATAAAAGAAACACCAAACAGTCAAGTTGAGTTTAATGACATAGACAATAATACTTTCTCTTTTAATACTATGCCATTATAAGTTAAATACAGTAATGGAACATCTAGATAAAGGTTTTCTTCTGAACCATGAGTTACGAGTATGTTTACCAATGGATACAAAACATAGCATATATGTACTTGTCGATGAGCAAATTTGCATTAAATTAAAAAATGACAGCTCATCTAAGAGCCATTCTCTTACAAAGAGCTCAACAAGAGTCAACAACAATTCATATGATTATAGTGACATTGAGGGCATGTTCTAAATGCGGCTACAACTTACTTTATCACACCCAAACTATTAACTTAACGTTACATACTTTTGCTTTACAATGCCCTTACAATTTGACCCAAAGGCTTAGTATGTTACATTTAAACACCCGATCTTTCGTTTTGGTTAAAGTCTTTATCTGCCTGCGAACTCAGGTGCCCTAAATTAAACAATAGTGTCCTACAAAATAGCTGTCTGCCAATGGATGTGGTATGTTTCCATTTTCTTATTCATTTCCACATTGTATCGAAAAACAATCAGACATTCATTTTGCAAATGTCAAAAAGCGACATCTTGTGGTGCTGTTTTGTTTACTACCTCCCAAACCAAAAGAGCTCTAGTTTTCTTGTGTTTAACTTTCGTAAACAAAAGTCTTTGCTACTACGCTCGGACATGTATTGGTTTAGCTTCAACGTAAATACTACTTAAATGATATCTCAATATTATTTCTTATAAAACGCCAAATATATGCTAAAATAAATGCCCGTTTAATGTTATGCAAAGGGGAACTAATCTGCGAATTCCATCCCGTCATGCAATTTTGACATTCTTCCTCACGACCGCCAAACATCAGAAGTGAAACTAAACCCAAGAGACAGGTTTAATTTGAAATTGACAAAAATGTAAGGATTTTTGCTGATTATCTGGCTGTTTTAATTTTCATAGCATCAGTAAATGTTAAGGACATGTTTGCGAGAAAAGTGGCATTGTGGTAACCTTTCTTTTCTGTAATCCATGTTAATTCGTGTTACAGTCACAGGCGCTTGTATCACAGACGCTTGTATCTAGTGAATAATCGCCGAGAACTCATTACACTAGGCTGGACTAGTTCTCTACTGTATGTATAATAAGGGAAGATAAGAAAGACACTTTCGGCAAATTTCCGGACACTTTCCAGAAATCGATAAATAAAACAACCTGCACCAATGTTAGTATGCACCTGGGGTGATTTTGGGCTCTTCTTTTTAAATCCATTGTCATTTTGCTAAAATAACCATCGATTCTGAAGTTTTCGCCTAAAGTTGGCTGTCCCTCGATCACGGTTAGAAAGGGTCTACACTGCAATCACCAAGCAGCCACTTTCGCCAATGCGCATCGCAAAGACTTCCGGTATATTTCTTGTTTGAAAATTAACTGTCGGAAGTCTTTGCGATGCGAGTGTGCATTGGTGAAGGTGGCTGTTCGGTGATTGCAGTTTAGACCCTTTCTAACCATGATCGAGCTACTGCCAACTTTTGGCGATAATTTCAGAATCGATGGTTATTTCAGAAAAATGACAACGGATTTAAAAAGAGGAGCCCTCAATCACCCCAGGTGCGTAGAAACATTGGTGCAGGTTGTTTTATTTATTGATTTGCCGAAAGTGTCTTTCCTATCTTTCCCTATTATACATACAGTAGAGGGCTAGTTCAGCCTAGTGTAATGAGTTCTCGGCGATTATTCACTAGATACAAGTGTCTGTGCTTGTATCTAGCCTAGCCATTGTATCTAGTGTGTAGCCGCCAATAACTCAGAACATTAGACGTCTAATCAAATGTATATATAAAAAGAGAAGATAGAAAAGGCACTTTCGGGAGATTTCAAGAAATCGGTAAATAAAACAACCTGCACCAATATTACCAAGCACCTGGGGTGATTGATGGCTCCTCTTTTCAAATTCTTTGTCATTTTAATAAAATAACCATCGATTCTGAAGTTATCTCCAAAAGTTGGTGGTCGCTCGATTTGTTGACAAAGCTGTTGCGGTCGTCATTTTTGAACAGCCATTCGCCAATACGTTTTTAACTTTACAACAAAGCCCTGGAAATTTCCTGAAAGTGACTTTCCTATCTTCTCTTCTATATACATTAGACGGCTAGTTTACCGAGTTATTGGTGACTACACGCTAGATACAAGCATCTGTGGTTGCAGTAATGTAGCCTAATAAATCAGACCTTAATATCACACAGTAACCCTTTGGTTATTGTTTGCTATCTTCCGTAAGCAACAAAAAACCACCAAAATGCTTCCAACACGCGTCATCCTGTTGAGGCAGACATGGCTGACTGTAAAAGTTCTTTCAGCGAGCAGCTGACTTGCAAAACGCTGTGTACAACCTAAACAGTGCAGAGTTTAGGAATTTTTTACTTCCTTTATCCTCCGCTATGGACTAATGATAGAAACAATCTCAGGTAGGACACATTTTGGTCGTTTTTTGTTGATGACAGGAGATTGCAAACAATAACCAAAGGGGTTACCATCACACCTTAATGTAATATTAAGGTCTGATTTATTAGGCTAAGGGTAATGGGTTAATAGCCCAGTAAACTGGCACGGCCTAACACGTTCTGTTCGTATGTTCTAGTACGAAAATACGTTCTGCTATTTTACGAACATACAACTGCTTTGACGGACAAAACACGACCAGAAATGAAAAAATCACGATCTCAGCTTTTATTTCAGGTATAATATGTCTACACATTTGATGCACAATTACCAAGAAAATCTCACGAAACTGTGCAAGTTTAACCCTACGGTCATATACTCGCCACAACAGTTTGTGACTATGTATTTTACCATTATTATTTAGATGATTGATAAGAAATTTGACAAATTACTAAAGAATATCGCGGGTAGGTGCCCTCTGAGCTAAAGGGCATCAGGAAGTTGATTTATTGTGGTGTCCTGATATTGGCTTGTAAATGTATTGTGGCGTTTAGGGTGGTTTCCTCATCCGATTGGGCTGGCACGTCGTCCTTTGTGTGACCTTACATGTAAGAACGGCGTAAGATCCCAATCAAACAAACAAACTTAAGAATTCCAGTTTACCTAGCTGTCGGACTTTGTTGTAATGGGATGCTGATAAATGACTGCTACAGCCTACATGTTTGTATGTTATATTTGTAGAAAACTGTTGAAGGCTGATCCCGTTTAAATATGAGCCACTATATTCCAGCACAGATGCAACGATGACCATTATATGTCTATGATGTATAAATTTAATTGTTTTCATCCTCAACAGCTGGTAGTGTTAGATGTAAGCAATCTGTCTCTCTTTAAGCCTTTGTGTTAGCCAGAGGGGTGTCTCAGTGTCTCTGGAATCCATTTGAGACACCCTAATTCAGTCAAATTTAACATGGGAAAGATAGGAAAACTGTCAAATGAGACACCCTGTTTCTTTGAAAATGGTGATTTGAGACACCCTGTTTTTGATTTCTGATTAACACTTTGCTTTAAGCTGTGCCATGGTAGCTGATTGAAAAGTCTTACTTGAAGCTGTAAATTACCATATTGGTTGAGATGTGGGTGGATACTGATGTGGAAAATCCAAAACCAACCATGTGTTCTATTTGTTCAGGTCATCTTCTCAATAATGCCTTAGAAATGTTATCTGTCATTTTCTCCATCGCTGGACGGTTAATTGCATCTATTTATGTTAATAGGAATATCCCACCAAGTTCTTCAGGCAACAGGCCAGGGACCCAGAGGCGCCAGCTAGGATCAGGTATATTAATGACAAAAACCTATTTTTTCCTCTATGTGTGTGTGTTTTTTTTTTTTGGTAAAATTTATTTTGTGAACAATTTCTTGTTAATAAATTTAAAAAAATGTTGGTAGTTTAGCATATAGTTGGTAAGTGCTTTTCTGTGTCAAAGCATTGTGTAAAGTGACGCAGAAGGTGACATCCATAAAATCCTGTTCTAGTTTTCATATAATCTGTCCATTTTTATGAAAGTTTATCAATGTTTCTGTATAGATATACAATTTTGTGTTTTTTTTTTGTAACCTACCAGCTGCCGGTCGTCCACCAGGCACAGCCACCAGATTAACAACAGCCATGGTAAGTTAAAAACAGTATTTTTAACTTTTTTTTTACATTTCCATATTTTGTTTTAAATTCTGATAATTTGACAATAAAGTTTACTGACCTCTCCAATATATTGACAATCTGCAATGAATTTAAGTTGACTAATATAATTATTAGGAACAGGAAACTAAGGAAAGCAGATCAGTTGACACAAACATACAATTAACAGAGATCTACCCTAAATGCTTGACAAATTCAACCCCATTTACAACTTATAAATTTACATTTTATGCAAAGGGTAAGAAGTGTAGACATGCAATTTTGAAATTTGTATGAAGTTCACAATTTAAATCACCAGAAAATGTAAGTTTTGCTTCTAAATTCACGCCTTAACATTCAATAAATTACATAAAGTTTGTGCCCTCAGAGGTGAAATTTGTTGAGGATTTAGGGTAGTTTCTGTTCCCTTCAGCATTTCATAACCTTCTCCACTAAAACTAAATTTCCACTTGATTATTTTTATTTGTAATCCTAGAAATGTATACGCTCTTTACTTTGGCTTCTTCACTTTGAAATGCTGCTGTCCGCTTTTC
>JAVFBZ010195606.1:0-14181 GCA_032466195.1 Katharina tunicata | reverse complement strand
CAATCTAGCGTTCTCGGGGTCGAGAACTCGAGAACTCGAGAACACAAGATCCAAATTAAATCTCGCGTTCTCGGGGTCGAGAACGCGAGAACTCGATGGCCGACATGAGCTTCCATACTGGCGCGTTAATCGTCTAAATTTTTCTACCAACTTAATTCAAATTAAACAGAAAAAAAAAATTGTTAGAGGGCCGATTCAATTTGAAGTCTGTTAAATGCAGAAAACAAAATAGATAAAATTGTCAAGCACTACCATCTAATAAACTATTTACTTTTCGCTACAAAACAGAACAGAGAGATAACTCTGTCTAGGTGAACAAAAAGATAGGCAGTCAATACCTTATAGAGTCAAAGACTAGACGTTATACAAGGAGAATGATTTAATTCTCTATTTTAGAATGAGGAATGGACGTTACTTCAAGTCAATGGTCATTAGCCCAGCCCTTTACAAGACTTAAAATGTTGACTCGTTACATATTAGGTATATGGCTTATTCACCACGGTGCGATCGATGACCTTGTTGATACATATGTATGAGGAAAAATTTTTCGCCCTCTTTGCGAACACTTTTGTTTATTTTATAACCACAATAGAAAAAAATCAGCATGGGCCAATATTGCCTCATATCTTTATTTCGAATAGCTTATTCGTTGCGGACGCAAAATTTTTGTGTAAACTATTCTTCTGTCTCATTGAAGATAAAACATTTTCGAAATAGATGTATAGGCTTATTAAGTTAGACGTAAATTCAGGTTTGTTAAATCCAGAATGGACAAGCACCTCTACTACCAATGTTCTTTTTTTATTAGGCAATATAGGGCCTACGCATCTTTCAAGTTAAAAATATGGCTCACCTCCGCTTAAAAATAACAACATATAATTCAGTTCTAAGAAGTTCGAACTTTTTATTTCAGGCCATTTAACGTAAAGGCCTGCTACACAAATTTAGTTTGAGAGAGAGAAGAAAAAAGAGATTGAATATAAAATATATAGGCCCTATCGTACCGGTAGAATTTACTTCATGATACTAGATGAATAAGCCATCAGTTTCAATTAAGTTAACCGGTTTATACCTAATAAAGGAATGTCGATATAAAACCATTATTGCGAATAAACAATCGGCTACCGGGGTACTGCATGGAAATGCCACAGTTGGGTATCGCCACCGTCAATATAGTGGCTACATTACGGCATTCCAGCATTTAGCTAATACATTACTATTACAAAAGATAGCAACTTAAGTCTAAAAATAACACATAGTGGAAGCAACATAAAAGAAGGAGAAAAACCCATTAAACACAGAAAATATATGCATGTCATTCCTGGCATCTCCGCATTTTTAAGTTTGTGACTATCAAGGTGAACAATTTTTCTATTAAATAAAAATATTAGTCCTCCTCTGGAAACAAAAACAACGGGAACTTTTCTGGGAACGGATAAACAGAGATTGGACAGCAAATTCAAGGTCTGTCATTCATATGAAGACCAGAATCTGAATTTTCGGCAAAC
Source organism: Katharina tunicata (assembly GCA_032466195.1). Taxonomy (NCBI): domain Eukaryota; kingdom Metazoa; phylum Mollusca; class Polyplacophora; order Chitonida; family Mopaliidae; genus Katharina; species Katharina tunicata. The sequence continues at coordinate 12,673 of JAVFBZ010195606.1, read as the reverse complement.
TAATCCCTAAAAAGAACGGCAGAGATGTTTGTGCAGAGGCAGAGTTCAAGTTCTGGAAGAGCTCCAAACTGGAGATCTAAGAAAACATGGCGGTCATTCGTGAAACGAAAGTGAAATATTCCTAAATTATTTGTCAAATCAAAAGCAAGCTGTGGACCAGTAGCTTAAATATGGGCGACGAACGAACAGTAGAAGAAATTGTTTACAAGCTCAAGTCTCAGGGACTGTTCGATCAGTTGAGGAAAGAATGCTTAAATGATGTTGATACTAAGGTAAGTGCAATGTGTACAACGACAATCGAATATCTTTTCTTAAAGAGCTTAATATCTTGTTATTCGAGATGTTTGCAATTCTTTTCACGTGTAATGTTATTTGGGGTTAGGAATATTGGTCCAACGATCTGCGTTTAGATGAAAGAAATGAAATGTTAACTTAATGGTTTAGACCCGTCACGAAAAATGGCCATCTGTCAATGTTTTGACGTTGAACCGCGGACTGTTTCAGAGGGAGCAAGTCAACCCGTCCACGGACCAACTTGCCCACACCTTTTACCCTCTGTATACACTTATAACTGGATTGATCGCTGACCGGGGTGATTGTAGTCATTTTTTTTAGTATTTTTAGGTATTCAAGTGTACAAGTGTATTAAGATAATATCTGCAAATTACAGATACAAATAATAATTAGATAATTTGAAAAGGATATATGTTTTTTGAAAGTATGCTCTCAAGAAGAAATGATAAATGCCAAAACGTGACAACAAGTCTGTTGAGTCGTTTTCTCATCTTGTTCAAAAATGAATTAAAGTATGTTAAAATCCTCCCATGTTTTGTTTGTTGATTATTTGAGTGTTAATTTAAAGGCAATGTAAAATGATTACATATTATTTTCACTAACACCTCACACCAAAGCCATACGAAATCATTGAGCTTGGACCAGTGGGGTTAACTCCATTTTTAGTTTTTAGATCAAATGCTTCAACATGAATCATATAAGGGAGTTCGCGGGGTGGTTTTTATAAGGTTTCTTCTCAGTTTTCAACCATACCCCAGCAACACAAATTATTAAGATAAATAAGTAAGTCGTCATATAGGTTAAATACTCTTGAATACGACGTTAAACACCAATCAAACAAACAAACAAAATCCAACATGAATCCGCATTTCAAAAGTTGTCAACTGGAGCAATCCATGGACCTCACAGCTTATAAGTTGTTTCATATACTGGATAAAGTCAGATAAACAGGATGGTGTATCTTGTAATGAATCATACTATTTGTAATTGTTATTATCGTTACAGCCTGCCTATCAGAATTTACGGCAGAGGGTGGAGGGCTACGTCTCCAGGTTCTTGTCTCAGCAGACATGGAGCCCAGATCTCAACAAAAACCAACTCAGAGACAGCCTGCGAAGACAAATCAACCAGTAAGTGACACAATATGATTATAATTTTTGTGTTGATGATCAAAGTGTGATAGAAAAAAATTCATTCCAACATTTTTGGTGGTTTTCTTAACTGATTTTGCTGTCATGACGTCATTTACATAAAATAATGTTAAGTATAGCGTAAAAGCCAATAAAATAAACAAATCCCACTGAATAAACTCAATAGACCTTTACATATAGGCAAGTAATCTTGACCACACCACACAGTTCAGGCAGTTCGTCTCACTTGAAAGAACCTTTCAACTTTGGTATATATGTCGTTCAATATGAGCCATTTACTGTCTGGTACCAAAAACAAAATACTGTTAGAACTATACAGCAGTGTTTCGTATGAAATTAAATGTGCTGGTTGCAATTCGAATTACATTGGGAAACGAAAAAAGAAACGTCACCAAGACTAATAGGATTCAGTTTTTGAAGAACAGGTTTGATGGGTTTAATTCTCACAAGTGTCTCAGCCTACAAAATATTGAGATCTAGAAACCGTTCAATCCATGAGAGTGTTATCCCAAAACAGGAAAATATTATTTAAAGAACTTTCTATCATTTGATTAACTTTTGTATCTTGTATCCCGTCCTCTCACAATATTGGGGACTACCCCCAGCTTACAAGGAATTATAATAATGGATTTATCACAATACTGGTCAGAGCCCATCAGAAATAGAAACCATCAGAAATAGAAAACCAAACCCCAACCAGGACTAGAAAGCAATAAAGTATCTATATGATTGTTCTAATTGTCTGATTTACCACATGCTGTAAAGTGTACACTGCTTTGAAAATGACAGAATTATAAATGTCTTAATTGTAATTGTTTTGATCATGCATCATATTTTATGTTTTAACTCTGCTTAATACTTACCACCATATTTCATTTTTGCTCTCTGTTTATATGCATTAAATTTTTACTAAAATATAGAAACATGCAACATGCATTGCTTAAAAACATTCCTTGAATTTGTGGCTCTGGCTTAACATAAGGATAAGTGATAAATAAAGAACACAGAGCAAGTATGACTTAACGAAGATACAAGGGTGGAAAGTCACTCTGTCTCAGATTTGGTTGTTTTTGTTTTGGTATTTGCTTTATCGTTACATTGTGCTTACAACATATGTTAATTTGTGTATTTTACCCATTCTATACCTCTTCAGTCGCGAGAAAGACAAGGTACTTAATCCTTGCATTTTTTTTAGTTATACCCCCCCCCCCCCCTTTTCTATCTCTCTAATGAAAGAACATACATTGCGAAGCTCAACAAACAATTTTATCATTTCAGATCTGGCATGCTGTCAAGTGGAGTGGAAAGAATTATTGAGCAAGTGGTAAATCCTAAAATATTCACAATCATTAAACCTAAGATAGATGAGATAGTTTGTAAACACCTTGGTATTGATCCTGAAGAGAGACAACAACAGCTTGAGGACCGTAAGGCAAGGCAACAGAAACAGCTACAACAACAACAACAATTACAACAACAGTCTGCAAACAACCCACAACCATTAATGGCTCTCAATACTTCACAAGGTTTGAAACCGTGTTTAACTATCTCCTATATTAACAGAAATTATTTTTGTACATTTTCAAGCATCTTCCTGAAAAGCATTTTGATGAAATTTATGTCTAGTTTTGTCTGAATTGCCATGGTGCCTTATGGGCTAAGGAGTATATTGAAGCAGATTTGTATGTGATGTCCTGTTTTTGTCCTGTGTATATGTTGTGTTGCCAGTGTCGTTGATTGTGGTTTCCTTAACACTTTGGGCTGGCACGCTGTCATATGAGTGAAATAACCCATAGTGCACATAAAACCCTCATCACACAAACAATTAAATCTTGTGAACAGTTATTGATAGTATACTTTTCTTTACAGGACAGGCACAAGGTTATGATGGTATATTAGGCGGTGGTAGTAATCCATATGCTGCTTACAGTCCAAGTGCAAACTGGCATCGTCCCTTTGGAACGATGCTCAACCCTCACCTGAACTCTAACTACCAGATTAACCAGTCCTACACTCAAGGCTTTGGTCCCTATGGGATGACCTCACCCCTCTACCCTTATGTACAACAGGGATGGTCTATACCTCCTTTCCCTGGGATGCCTCCTCCAAGTATGTTTACCCAGCCCCCTCCCCCAATACCACCAGGTACAGGCTCAGACCTGCCCATCATTCCCCAGACCCCTCAGTACACAGAACCCCCTCCACCCCTACCAACAGAACCGTACACTGGTGATAGTGATATGGAGTCTGTGCCAGCCCCCCCTCCTGAGCCAGAACCCCCCAACACAGAACTGACTCCTCCTGGAATCTCACCTGTCATTCTACCAGTCTCGTCACAAAAAACAGTCTCACAGATAACTGAGAAACCAGGTCCCCCTGACACTGAGAAACCAACAACACCAGACACCAATACACCAGTTTTATCAGACCATCAGAAACCTACAGATATAATCACACCAACTGATAACAAGAAGGAGAAACCGGCACTGTCTGAAACAAAAACTAAAGTTGAGAGTAAAACAGCAGACGGAATCTACAACATATTAAAGGACATTCCACTACCAATTCCATTACCACGTGAAAGTGAAACAGGGTTTAACCCTGTAAAAGATGTTAAGAGAAGAAGTAATGTGGGGAACGGGTCTAAGTCTAAAGATAAACTTTCCAATAATCAGGATAAAGGAAAAAACGGTTCAACAAAATCCAGTGAAAAAAATTGGGACCCTAAAAGTGCTGCAAATGGCAATAAATCAAAAAGTTCATCGGAAAGGAGATCAAAGTCTGATAGGAAAGATGCTGACAGAAGTAAGTCCTATTCTGTAGCTGATAGCAAATCTGAAATGGGCCTGACAACAGAAAATCTGGAGAAACTAGAAGAGTCCCGGCAGTCAAAGCAATACACGTTCTCATGGACCAAAGGTGCGGATGTGGATGAGGTATCCAGCATGACGGTCAGCTCTGTGCATACCAGTGATTTGTCATCGTTTGAGGATGATGCTTGCTCTGGCAGTGATCTTGAGGAAGTAGCCATAGCTAATGAAGATAAAGAAACAATTCCTGCTGAAACCACCGAAGATACTGCAGGTAAAATACAGTTTTTCCAATTTAGCCAAAAATCTGCTTTTTGGGTGGACTGGACTTTGATGTGGAACAATGGTGTCCACATAGTGAAGCTGTTTCAATTGAATAATGATGTTTTAAAATTGTTGTACACCTACATTGTGTATATCTAATGGGACACCTTTTTGGTTTTAATCAGAGAAATTAGCAGATGTTAAACAAGTTTTAAAAAGGAAATAAAACGTTTGCGTGGTAAGTTTCTGTTTATTATAGAATATTTTATTTCTATGGACTATTTTCTATATACATGTATATATTTTGTAATAATATAATATTTAATATGCACTAAGAGACATAGTTGGCGGGAGCTTCCTGTGCCCTGCTGCTATTTGACCCAAGGGGTATCAGGAAGCTGATTTTGTGTGGCGTCCTGTTTTTTGTTCTGTAAATGTCCTGGGGCCTGTTGTGTATTGCCACTAGGCTGACATACCATTGTATGAATGAAATAACCTTAAGTATGGCGTTAAACCCCAAATCAAGCAAACTGAGCTGCGTTGCTTCACTGGTTTGTGAATCTGGGATTGCTCGTTCATGTATCATCTACTGTATCAATATTTGTATTGAGCGTTGTGTGTTATCTGTTCTAGGTGACAGTGCTGATGTCAGTGGTAGTCAGTCAGAGTCTGTGACCAGTCCTGTTAAACCTATTGAGCAGTCAGTGTCTGTGCCGACTGTAGTTACCAGTCCTCCCAAACCCAAGACACTCATCTCCCTCAAATATAACTACAGTGATAGTGATGACGATGAAACCAGAGAGGAAAGAAAAGCCAGAATTGTAAGAAAATGAAGGAGTTTGTTTTTAATGCAAATTATGTTTTTTGTTAAAGGCATAACCAGGGCTAGAAAAAGTGTGGAACTTGGGAACTACGTAATCTATGTCAAGATAATTCTTAAAACAACTATGCACCTCATAGATGATCTTTCATGCATCAAAATTTGCCGTGAACTATAACGAACCATTCATGTTTCCCTTGCGCAAAAGCACGCCAGTCAAACGGAAAATCAGTTTTGTGGACGAGAGAATAAGAGCCTATATACTGCTTTTAGTCAAGCCCCTTAATAAGCCGCGCTGTTGGGCGACAGTGGCCGATGTCTAAAAAATGCCTATAAATGACAGTCGCCGTTGAAATGTGCTTTTTAGTGCGCACTATTATAAAATCAGGTTTAATTTTTTTAATTGAACGTTAAAGCATTTGGATCATTTAAAACTAATTTATTTACTTTATGTTGTCTTTATATCTCTATGTCAAAAAGCAGAAAAGAAGTGAATTCCCCTCGCATTGAATCATATAGGCGTAGGCCTTACGTGTTATACAGGTCTGGGATTTTTCCCCCTTGAAATGCAACGCTTTAATTCGTAAAAGACACAAAGTAAATATCTGTTAGTAATATGCTTACAGCAGTATAGTAGCAAGTGCTTCTTTACTCTAAAGCTGGAAAGACGAATTGGCCGTAGGAAGTTTTGTTAACTGTATAGCCTAGTAAACAGTGAATTCACGGCAAACACGCCCGGCTTTCAAATCATTTGGCGGTTTCTTAAAACCCCCAACAGGTCCCCATTGTCAACATATTTCTGGTTTTGCTAGTCTTGTAACTAAACTTTAAGCCATCATATGTGTGTATTCAGGGGTGGAGGGGGTAATGAAATGAACACTGCTGAATAGAAACAGAAAGTTGTGTATTTCGGACCTCGCCAGTTCTGTCTACTTGTTTTCTCACGCACTCTGACTGACTGGGGATGTTGCAATGGACTGATCCAAGATACTTGGACTCGCTGACTGTTATTCCCGCCAGTTATCCAGGAATATGAAGTTGTCAAATTGCCAGTCTCTCTTTATAATATCATTGTCTAATCAATTATTAACGGCAAGCTATGCTTAGCGCCACATTGGATTGTTTGGAGTATTTAAATACACACGGAGCAGGCGTCAGTCATGGATTCATATTGCTCAGTTTATGAAGAATAGCACCGGTGCTTCTTCAACCATGTGCCTGATAGAGCTTTTCATTTCGACACTTCAACTCGTGTTTTATAAATAGGATACCAGTATTAGACATTAATATGAAATCACCAACTAAGGTATTTAAAGTCCACATTTTAATTAATTTTGTGTGTGTTAATGCAACAGCTTTAAAGAAAAATGTGGTTAATGATTTTCGGTGATGTCAGGAACAATAATTTTGAATCCTGTTTATAGGCCTACCATACCATGTAACAAAATATAATCGCTAACTTCTATTATTATTTCTGTTTAATCAAGTGAAGCAAAAACAGTTGCTGTCTCGTGTTTTACACCCATGGCTCGCGATCACTTTCAGCAATGCCGACAGCAGTTCCCGATCAACTTTGCATTTTTTCGAGTCATGGGCATATAAACCCTCATAAAAACATGCAAATTTAAAGTACACAATCGATTTGTATCTAACTGCATGTTATAAATTCTGCTTAAATGCATATGTGTTAAAGGAATAAATCTCTTATATGCATGGATTCAATGACACGTATACAGTCTTGTCAGTCAATAAGTGCACAACATCACAAAACATTTTTCATCTAAACAAAAAAATAAAATCATGTCAATTATATTTCTAGAAAGCTTATTTATCATGTCCAGCTTTAAATCTATTGCCATAAATGTTTAATTAAATTTCATTTTACCCAAATACCTCAATTCAGGCTCATGAGAAGGAGGAGAGATATGTCAAACGTCAACAAAGAAGAGCTGAATTAGATGCAAAGAGGAAAGATAGAGAAGATGAGCGAATCCGAATGAAGGAAGAAAAGAAAAGCAAACTATCAGATTCTGATAAAACAACACTTTCTGAAGGTATCAGACAGTCACATTTTATCCAGCCATCATTTGAAATCATATAACACCAACAGTTTTTAAGGCAAAAGTTAAATAGAGGAAAAAAAAAACACACGCCCACACACAATACTACTGAGAAGTTTTGTGTGGCAATAATTTAATTTCTAATTTTTCTAAGAAAAAAAATGATTCTGATTTTCCTCATACTTATTTTCAATTCTTACCACAGAATCAGAAACTGGGAAGCTGTCCTCTCCGCAAAGTGAACCACAAAAATCAGAAGAATCCGAGGAGAAACCCACAACAGGTTCAACTTCTCCTAAAAAGAAAACTAAGCAAGAATTGAAGGAGCAGCTCCGAGAACAAAAGGTCATGGAGAAGAAACTGGCTTTGAGGCGACAACGGACACGAAACAGGCGATACACATCAGAAGAGTTCACATCTATATTTACAGAGAAATGTCATCCGTACTCCAGCCAGAGTTACACTTCCGTCGAAGAGGTGGTCGAAACGGAGGAATGTGTCGTGGAAACCACTGTGGTGGTAGAAGACCAAACAATACCAATGGATGTTCCTGAAACTGACTCAGTGTCAGAGGTTTTGGCTGAATCTGTGCCAGCCCCCACCAGTAACACACCTGAAGGTTCTCCACCAGGCTCTCCTAAATCTCCTGCCACCCCGACCCAGGATGAGCCCTCTGTCTACTCTGATGGCAGCACTGCTCTCCCAACTGGAATACCTGTGTACGAGATCTCAGCCACTCCTGCTATGTCACTGACAATAGGGCAAGTAGTTCATGAAACCAGATCTCGAACACGAAAGATCAGCGATGAAAGAAAAAGCAATGAGACTCACTCTACAGGGAGACCAGGATCTCCATTCAGCGACATCTCAGAAAACTCTAAACCTGAATCTGTTGGTGAGACGTCTGAACGACGATCAAAGAGAAGTAGATTAGGGAGCAGCAGTCCATTAGATGTAGACAGTGGTGGGAAGACTGGACGCAGAACCAGTGATGTAAACCCCTCTGATCTATCAATGTGAGTGTCATGGAACTCGCACGTTATTTTTGTAGTGAACTTTTTTTTCGTATTTTCCATTACTGTTAATGCCCAAGCTTCATTTTTCTGTCACTTAACTGTCAAGTTGTGGAATAGTATTTTATTTTATTTTTTGCGTTTTTACAACCCTTGCCAAATTTGAACCCTCAACTCTTAGTCAGGCACTGAATTGCCAGCAGTGAATGCCAGCCATGTAGACTGTCCAACGTTCTACAAGTGGTTCAAACCTTAGATTTGTAAAACAACTGTTATTTATCATGACAAAGCTAAGTGTAAATTCACTGTAACAGTTCCCTTGATATTCCCATCTTATTTTGTATATGTTAAGTGTATGTGGTTGGATTGTAGGTCCGGTGAAGGATCTGAAAGACGCAGACGCGGCAAGAGGTATAGTGTAGATGACCTGTATAAACCACGCACAAGTCACAGAAGGTCCTTCTCTCCTCCCCCTTCACCCCCTAACAAACCTAAAACACCCACGCTAGGGTAAGATTGTATTTCATCAGGTCCACTTTAATTTGTTATACATTTAATTTAAGTTAATTCCAAAATATGACTACAGGAATAAGGAGTTATTTATTTGTGATCATTGTCAAAATGCCCAGGTGTCTTTACAATGTGCTTTATACTGCAGCTCATACCTGCATTTTTCAAATTCCTGCAACATATTCTTTGGCATGATGATATAATTGTTGACGGACTAAAGTGGACATTGCTTTCAACTGAGTGATATAGCCTGATGTATGGCTTGAAACACAAACTAGAGCAATAAGTAACTCACTCTATTGTGCTATTAAACCAGTACCTTCTCACATTATCTCGTCTGTGTTAAAAAGGGAAAGAAGAGCATGAAGAGGTGGAACAACTCTCTTCATTGAAACTGTTGAAGTTGTTTCCTTTGTAGAATCTTGCAATAAATTCAAAATTAAAATGTTACCTTTACTATATTCACCTTGACTCTATAGAAAATTCTTATTTATATCCATTAGTTTGTTAGTAATTTTTATGAAAATTTCTGAATTGCATTTTGGATCTCATTGGTCGGTTTTATTTTGTCTCTTTGTTTGGGTACATGTTTGGATTATTGTTTGATCTCTGTGTTTGGCTAATGATTTTGATACCATCCAGTATCCCTGTTCATTTAGCTACCTACGTTTTTGCTTGAACTCAGTTTATAGTTAGGCAAAATTTATGGCAGGTTATATGGTTTCTCTGAAATTTACAAGAAATGCACATCACACATTCTCCGTTATACTAGCGAGATAACCTTGTACTGGGTAAAATCCTGGTTGGAATCTTACTGGTCATACAACTCAACTACTCCATCATTCTTTTCATATCAATTTCCTTTGGGATTCTGTTGGTGTTATTGTTATTGTTATTTTTGGGTTCTGTTGATTTTGTTAGCTATTAAGGTTACTAGAGGAATTCTTTTTGAGCTTGACATATGTTGATATACCTCTTATTCTTACTAAAAATATAACAATAAATTAATTCAAGAATGAGAGATGGACATTTTTAGTGAAATGCAGTTTGTGTTATTAGAGTCATTTTAAATAAACTGTCTTAAATTAAACTGGTAAAGGTCAATAAACAGCATAACTTAAAGGTACTATACCGCAGAATTTCGGCCAAAAATCGACTTAAAGAAATTAAACCGGGTTTTCTAATAATAAAGTTTGCAAAATCTATAATTATATATTTTACAAACTTTATCATTATTTAAATATGGCATATCGCACATTCTCGAGGTTGATATTTTCTGAAAGCTTATACTTTGGGCCATACTAGAAAAATATAGAAAACCTGGTTTAATTCGTTTCAGTCAATTTTTGGACCAAATTCTGCTGAGTAGTACCTTAAATGGTGCATGATTTTCATAATTTTCCTTTTGGAAAAAATTTAAATTCTGTTTATAATAGTAGTAAAATGCGATTGTGCTACATGTAACTGTAGCTCCAACAAACTGTAGGTTTCAAACAAAGTTACTTAAAAAAAAAATTGGGGGAATTTTTGTGCAAAAGTATGTGGAATACAGGAACGTTAATAATTTTTGGAATGAACCTACTGCCCAAGCAAATCACATTTTTTGTGAGAAAAAATTGCTATAAAAAAATGTAATTTATATGTGACTTTCCATGTATTTTTAGTTAATAATGAGATTGTTGTTTTTTGTAGTGGTCGGCACAGGTCATCTCCAACAACTGACCGGTCCATAACGCCCCCACCCGTAGGGAGGGGTCGGATACATCCTTCACCCCCACCACTAGCTCCCCCCAATACATCTAAAAGGTATTTATTACTTCAGTATGCGATAAGTGTGTGTGATTTTGATATTTGAGCGTAAAACTGTTTCGAAATTAATTTTTAAAAATCTGTATTGTTTTACGCCAATCAGATAATTTGTGAACACAATGAACTCACCCATACGTCACCCAACAGTGTGTCATGAGCTGCACGAAAGGTATGTCAAGGTTACAAGTAAAGGTTGCCTGGGCAACAAGTCACTGAAAATTTTGTCTGGGCAATAACTTTGCAACCTATGAAATGGAAGGATATAAGAGTTTAGAATGTTGTTGCCTATCACCCAACAGTGTGTTGTGAGCTTGATTCAAGTTTTTTTCAAGGTTACAAGTCAAGGATGCGGGGGAGACAAATCACAAATTGTCCGGTCTAAAGCTTGCAACGATTGCTTGGAATGAATTTTAAGTATGTTGTTTAGTATTTTGTTGCCCATCAGCCAACAGTGTGTCATTGGCTTGATTCAAGGTCATGTTAATATTGCTAGGGCAAGATGACAAGATTTGATACAGGATCTCAACTTTCATCGTATCATGGTCAAGGTCATACTTCATCAGTATCAGGAATTGAATAATACTCAGTTTTAGTATTGTATCTTTGGGTATACCCTAATTCTTTAAAAACATACTCTGACAGGTGATATTTAGCATTTTGGATTTTTCTCCTTTGCTTGAATTCAATTTGCAGAGCGTTTTTTGTGCACCTTGACTAACGCCTCGAAAAATCACCCAAAACAGAACAAATTGAGCAATTTTAAAGTGCTAGACTTGTTTAGTTTCATCATAAAACAATTGTTCTCAGTGCCATAAATGTCTCAAACGGTAAATTCCAAAGAGGTTGAACATGTTCTTGTCAGACACTAACAGAAATGTGGTTTGCCACTAGGTGGCAGCATCAAAAGGAGTGCATCTAAAAAGCTGACTTGAGTGCAGAAACAGTTGGAGCGGACTTTTATATTATTTAGTGTACTCAGAGAAAAAAAATGAACAAGCATAACTTGAATTACGAAAAGTAAGATAAACTTACCATATTTACATGTCAAGGATAATTTAAATACTTGATAGCGCGGAATTACCCTTTTTAAAAGACCTAGATATACCCTTATCTGTTAGGTTTGGGGATTTATCTTTTTGATGAAAAAGAGCAAAAATGTAGTATTTGACTGAATCTGCAGACAATTCTCTCCTATATTTTTGTCAAGAGAAACTCACTTGCACAGGGATATTGACTAATTAAAACCGATATGTCATCTCATTTCCTAGATAAATTTTAAGAGACAGCCTAAGGACAGATCTTACACTGTAATCTTGAGTCATCTCTAGAAAAAGTAACAATAGTTAGATGGTGAAAAACTTCTGTAGCGAATATGCAGCACAAATGGATATTTATGTACAAGTTAAATGAATAGAATCTGAAAAGAGTATCATTTAGAACAAGAAATTCACCTATTCTTTGAACTAATAATACTGACAGTCATGTGTGTTCCTCTTAATGGGTGCTCCTCTTTATGGGTGCTCCTCTTTATGGGTGCTACTCTTAATGGGTGCTCCTCTTAATGGGTTCTCCTCCTGATGGGTACTCCTCTTTATGGGTGCTCTTCTTTATGGGTGCTCCTCTTTATGGGTGCTCCTCTTTATGGGTGCTCCTCTTAATGGGTGCTCCTCTTAATGGGTGCTCCTGTTAATGGGTGCTCCTGTTAATGGGTGCTCCTCTTTATGGGTGCTCCTCTTTGTGGGTGCTCCTCCTGATGGGTGCTCCTCTTTATGGGTGCTCCTCTTTATGGGTGCTCCTCTTTATGGGTGCTCCTCTTAATGGGTGCTCCTCTTAATGGGTGCTCTTCTTTATGGGTGCTCCTCCTGATGGGTGCTCCTCTTTATGGGTGCTCCTCTTAATGGGTGCTCCTCTTTATGGGTGCTCCTCTTAATGGGTGCTCCTC
>JAVFBZ010195596.1:0-14181 GCA_032466195.1 Katharina tunicata | reverse complement strand
TAATAAAATACCGTCCCTGATGACTTTTAGGTAAATTGCATGCAGGCTGTTTTTGTTTCAGTTTTTGTAACATTGTCCATTCTTAAACATTAAGCATGTGTTGATAAGAAACGTGTGAATTTTTCAACATTTATTAAACAATCCCTGAAGAAAATCACTTTCCCAACGTGAAACATCTCTATCTCAAATGAGTAGTTTTTACGTGCGTTATTTATTTTGTTATTCTGAGTTGCTCTTTCTTAAGGCATTAAATCAAAGGAGGTTTGGGTATGCTAATATATTGGGTGTGTTTGGTTCAGTTTAGTTTGCAACTTCCTGTCCCATGAACAGGTGTTCTCCGAACCAATGGGCAACGCGAACCAGTCTCGTGTCTTGCGCCATAAATTTGCACATCTTGAATTGTGGTACCGTGTTTTGCGGGCTGTGCCTGTCAGGTACATTTTCTATTTAAATTCACTTTACGCAAGTCATCAACTTACTTTAGATCGGCGTGAAACATTCCATGTTCTTGTTCCACATCGCCTATCAGCGGTACCTCCTCCCCCGCCCCCTCCAATTATCGATTACCAAAGTGAATCAATGTTCATTTTAATACAAATGAAACATTCCCTCACACACTCGTTTATATCCTTATGTCGCCTATAAAATGTGTGCACAGCATTGTCATCTGACTATTTTCTCATATATCCACATGTATTCTTCAGTATCCAAATTCATCAACGGTTTGGTTGAGATTTTTTACTTAACGCTATTTCACTTATATGAGCTAAATAGGTGAAGAATCCTACCCTAAAGAACGCTGGCAACATAGTGTAATTACAGGACGAAAAACAGGACACCACAACAAACCGGCTTCCAGTGCCCGTCAGCTCGTAGAGCACCAGGACATTCCCGTGCCCAGCCACCCGGAATAAACACGCTATCCATATCAGCTCTTGACTTCAATTGTTAGAAAGCTTGTGGATAAAAAATATCGTATCGTGAAGCTGATCTTGTACAATAAGTGACCACTATGAATTGTGGTATTCTTTGGGATTTATAGATTTTTATCATATTTACTTACATACATAATTATATCGTAAGTATTTAATATCTCGCCGTAAATGACATAAGAAATATCGTTGGGTCATTGTCTCATGTTTCGAACATGTCAATGGCTCCCAGGCTGTTTCAGACATACAGATTGCCGATTTCCGTTTGCTTATTAGATTCCCCAACAGCAAATACATCTACATCTAAACCATAAGCAAGGATAATTAAGTGAGACCCACAGTGCATTCTGGTCGCCTAGACAGCACTACCCTTACCTTGTGTAAGGCTTTAAACAGCAATCAGGTGAATACTCAACGTGCGTAAATATGGAATTGAATGGCACTTCTCGATATATTATATCGCACAAACGATGAGGGTAGTTAATGCTTCCGCATTAAGGTAGAAAGTTACATTTACGCTGTGACTAAATCTTGTACTTTGAAGTATGTGTCTTCGTGACAATTTTGTTGATTCTGGATTGTTGCCTGTAGGGGCACTGCGTTATTGACATGGTATGTGTTTTCCGGATGTAAGAGGAAACAAACGATCCCCAGGGTAAGGGTGTATAATACTGACCTATCCAATCTAACATTTGTTGTTCTAACATGTGAAACTGTCTCTAATTTGAAGCAGATGTAGTCTACATACATCGAGGGAAGGTTTTATAGCTCAGTTGTGAGAACAGAATTATACAGAGATTGAGACACATGGTCAATCAAGTACCGAGTTTCATGTTCAAATGTTCACATTGACTAGCAGCCTAGTCAATGATAAAACTCAGGAGGCGCCTTGTAGTTCCATGTAGATTTAGATTTATTGCAGTTATTTCAAATTGTTGGTATTTTTTAGCCAAATGTTCGCCCCTAGATGAAGAGTTGACTGTTTTCATGCACTAAGAGAGTGAATCTCCCGTTTCTGAACGAATGCACAAAGTGTTCGAATGAACAGTGACTGAATGAATATTATAACAGTAGTCGTGAAAGTGGTCAATGAGTGGTACAATAATATGATTGTAAGTTATTGTTCTACGACCTGCTGAATGGAAGAGGTAAAAAAGTTAAATAACCCATTAACACGGAGCTCTTTTTAAATGATTTAAATCTTGTTGTTGTTTGTATTTTTCCCCTAACTTGAAAGTCAATAATAACATAACAAAATTTCCTTGATGTGCTGGAATGAGAAAATTTATTTCCAAGTGTGATTGTTTTACCCATGTATTTTGACCATTCTTGAAAGTCAATAATAAATAATTAACAAACCATATACTAATCGGAAACAGTATAGTTAGTCCAATAAAAACACACCACTAAGGGAACAGCTGAATGCTGTTCGTAAATGTCATAGTGTCCTCTGCCACCAATCGGAAAGGGTAATTTAACATTTATCAATACGCTTTCTTCTAATAACTAAACCTCCACTATAGAGGAGGTTTAATTGATTATTGTTCATGGTGGAAATGCGATTGTGATTACGTCTACGCGACCTAAACATAGAATGACCCATTTCACAAAAATATCCATCATGCGTAAATAGAAAATTGAATGGCCCTTCTCGATCTATTAAGAATAGATCAATTGAGAATTGTAAATGTCACGACTGCTTGATGGTCAATATTTGACGGTCAAAAATCCAAGAGACGTTCATTAACGAACGCGTAAAGGGGCCTCCGTAGCGGAGTGGTCTAGAGAGAACACTTCTAGAGTGCGCGCTTGTGGTTCCCAGATCCGCCTCACCTCTGATTTCGTGAGTTTATGCACTCGCTTGGACTAGTGTGGTCTTGGGAGCTACTAGCGGAAGGTCGGAGGTGTCCTTGGTTCTACCCATTTTCTGTCGACAATAAAGCTGGCCAATACAAATTAGGACTTGTAGTCATGTTAATTTAACATCGGAAAATAAACAACAGTATAAAAATAAAATAGATTGGATCTAAGTTAGGTTTGAACCTTTGAGCCTTGTTACACTTTTTACCACCAGGAAGCTGCCCTTGGTCTGTAAATATTCTTTGTTTAGTATAACATGTTTTGTAATCAGTCCTGTCAGTCAGCCTGTGTGTAGCTATTCTGGAACGCTTTGAGGAATTTTCTGGAACAAACGTCTTGTCACGATCTCATTTGTATCTATCAAACTGAACATTTTTCTGTCTCAGCCGTAAAATGGCCTTTCGCTTGAGCATTAACGTCTTTTCATTCTCACAAATAATCACTCATAATTCTCTCAATGTCTTTACAAACCACATTTATTGCAGAACTTGTACTAGATAAAGAAAAACTAACGAAACAAGTTTGTAAGTTTAAAGAGGACAAACCATACATATTATATAAAAAAAAAATTGAAGACGGCAGAAGCAATTGAGTGATAGTCGCTTGGAAACTGTCAGGACAATGAGAGGTGCATGCTTAAGTTACAAGAAATACATGATACTGTACGGAGTAAAGGTACAGGTAAAGTGAGATACTAAGAATGGTTCTGATCATAGTTTTGTAAGAATTACCACGTGACAGACTGCCTCAGGCCCATAGACAAGGGAGCAGCTCTTCTAACACTTAAATTAACCCATAATTATAAATAATCCAGTGATGCAGAACATCGGCTGTTTCGTTTTCTATCAGTTTGTGTTATATTATAGCAGCCTACACAAAATCAATGGTAATGGTTGTCCCTGGTAACACTATGTTTACATGGAGTATTGTGACTGACTGTCTGACTGTCACACCACCCTTGGAGTTATAGCAAAATTGTGACAAATAAAACAAGATTACGAGATAAACCAAAAATAAAACGAAAAGCAAAAACCCAACACACTGGCATTCAAAGTATTTGATAAAACTTAATTTGTTCTTTGCTTCAACAGAAGTAAAATGCCGTAATTATATAACATGTATTACAATTTAAAATGTTTACGTTATGAGGAGGTTTTAATAAAGTCTGTTCTTTGCGCAGAGATTTCAGTTTCGTTCTGACTTCCAACCGAACAGCAACATCAATCCAAACATGCCTCAGGTGTACATATTTGACGTGGGAAACGCAGACTTACTGGGATCCATGTGAATAGTTCGATGTCATCGGGTTCGTTGTGCCTTTAAACGGTAACTGACAAGCTACATGAAATCCGTATGGACTTTAGGATTTTGAGAGAAATGTGGCGTTATAGAACTGTTTGTATCAAATTGACTTAACGCAATATATTTCGTTTTGAGACAGAAGCACTCCACGAAAACCTTAATGTAGTTAGTGTGGTCATTTTACAAGTACATCAATAGACAAATTATCTTATCATACATGTTTAATATCCATATCATTTTCGCGTATAATGAGTCAACGAATCGATTCACAACTTAATTAAGTCAGTGTCTGTGCTTACAATTCTTATCGGGACGGGTTTTTTGTTCACATATCGGCCTCGTGTTCTATGGCAAATAATGCGCTTTTACACGTACTATTCCAATTAATTCAGTTTGAATAATCTGTTGATTGTATATAACTATATCTTTCTAGTGGAATAAATGAAATGAAATCTATATTGTTACACAAAGACGTTTTTCAGAACTGATCACGTAAAAAAACAGTAAATGTGAAGCCTAAATTGACCTCCACAATCGGGCAAGCATTACCTAACATATATTGTGTCTTTCGGATACCTTGGAAATACGTTACAAGGTAGCAGATCAAATGTTATCTGAATAACTGAGCTTTCGGGAGGTATAAAATACAGTTTAGTGAGAATTGGGATTTCGAAAATCTTTAATCTCAACCTCCAAAATAAAAATATCTATACAATTTGGTTGCAGTGATAGAATTCATTTAACATAAAAGGCCAGCAAGCGCAAACACCCAAATAAAACCTGACAAAGCAATATACAATAAAATAAATTGTTTTAAATCTACAGAATCTAATATTTGAAACTCGAAATTCAATTAATAATTTGTAGTTGGCTGTTTGCATACATTTTCAGCAACTTTGTCAGTGAATCGATATTTTGTTCTGACTTCAAGAAGGTTTGATAAAATAAGAATTATATGTTGGATTGCGGTGATGGAGGTGCTGGTCTCGAAACGATGAATAACTTGACAACATAAGTTTAGGTTCAATCTGAGTGAAATACTGAAAATGTGCTCCAATATATGCGTTTGGCTGTTAATTTGTGTTACTATACTTTGTAGATTACAACATAAATTGGTTTAACGTAGTTTAACTCGCCTAACATCATTGTGTTTTGTGAATACAGATTTTTTGGGAGAGAGCTCTCGGTCTCAGGATTCAGATTCACGGCCTCCTAATGTGATAATCATTAGCTAAAAGCCTTTGTTTGCATAGACTGTGGGGATTTCGAAAATATATTAACAGTGTGAGATTAATATCAGTGGGAAGATCCGCTGAGAGTATAGCATAAAGCACATTAGTGTGCTAGTTTATTGGCGAAAACTGATTCTCCAAATATGTCTAACTTCAATGGGTCCAGTTCGAAACGCGTTAAATAGAAAATTAATTTCCACAATTACAACCGCACTGTTACCTAAAGTGTGAATAAGATTAATATTGGCGTATGAACATAGTAGTCTAGTTTGCCTGTAATTACTAGGGTATATTAAGAGAGATTTCATTCTTTTCCAGCATTCCGTATGCCGTTATGAATACAACGATTTATTGCCTTATAGTACATATGATGAATAATACAAATTCCCTTACGGCCGCCATCTTACTCTACCAGAAATCCTTATTTCTATGGAAGCTTATTGCGGCCCTCGGTTTATCGACGTTACATATCGATGTCGACAGCTCGAGATTTTAACTGGATTCTCGAGTTTTCGAGTCGTCGACAACTTGAGATTCCAGATAAAATCCAAATTGAATCTTGCGTTGTCGAGGGTGGCAATGAGCTTCCATAACCGCCTTAAAATAAATCAGTTTAACTTCCACGATGATGGATGCAAGAATGTTTGTTTGCTTTGGGTTTTACGCCGTACTACTGGTTTACCACTGATTTGACGGCATGATAATTAAACGAAGGGATTTCCAGGACGAAAAACAATGAAACACAAACAGTCAACTTCTTGAAGCTCCTTAGCTCCAAGAGCACCAGTGCAAAGAATCCGCATCCGTTTTCTTTTCCGTACACGGACAACTCAAGATCTCAATGTAAGTGAGGTTCCTTTCATTTCCACGTTAAATATAAATAAAGAAAAAAAAGCAGGTAAACTATGGTATTTTTGTGCACAAGCTCCTCAACCATTCACTAACTTATACTGTGTCGACGTTCTCAAATATCTGGTGTTTACACTAAAAAAGGTTTAACAAACAAAACGTTGGTTATTTGATATTTATCTACATATAGCTCAATTAGTTGATGGACATACGTCTAGAGATTGCGTTTATTCTTTCGTTATAAAGAATGGGGCAGGGCAACACAAATAGTCGGCTTGGCATGAAAGGGAATGTTTTCAGTATTGTACGTTTTACCCACACTAGTCGATTGTTTCACAAATAACAAATCCATTTTTTTCAATAGATGGGTGTAATGACTCTCCCTTTATCAATATATACAGCCAGGGATCTGTCAGTCGAATCAGGGACAATTCAATTATCTGGTTGATTGTCACTCGCACCTGCGTCACAATAGCAAGGCCTCTTGAAATGCATCTTGGGAAAGGAAGGATCAAACATTTTGTCATTGTTAACTTGTCAATAAATTCTGCAAAAAGAACAGTTGTGGCCGTAATGAAGGTAATCATTTTGTACAATGCACGAATCCAATGCAAGAATCGATAACCGGACTTTATTCACGTTGTCTCCAAATCACGAAGTCATAGATCAAAGTAAAGCACCAAGCAATGCTTAAATTATCATTCTATATTAATTCACCTGCAAATCGACCATTTAGAGACGCTTAATGCCAGGTTTACTTCCGGTTGTAAGAAAACCCGTATTTAGCTGACGTCACTGAACATCTCCACGATCTCAACATGGCCCAAGTTATTTATTTTTGTTATTATTAATATTTCTATTATTATTTATTGTGGACTTACCACTGTTTTGCTGATTTTCCTTGATTCAGTTGCGTCAGTGAATCTTCAGATCCAACTGTGAGTTTTCTGACAACCGAAAGTAAAACTCGCATTAAGCGTGTCTAAATGGTCGAGTAGCAGGTGAATTAGAATAGAATGTTATTTTTTGTGCAACAAGATCAGGAAATGTTTTGTAAACTTTTTGTAATTTGAATACTTGAAATGTGGACGTTGTAAAGGCGATGCCGTGAGGAAGAAAGATGTAGCCTTTTATTTGGAAAATGCGCTTGGAGTGAAGAGGTACCCTAGTGACTTAACCTTGTGTTTCAGAACCTGTGTATATCTATAGTATAATCAGGTAGAGATATATCAATTTTTTTTGATAAAACCGATTTCTTTACATTTTTTATATTTTTCATGATTGTGTGTGTGTCGCAAACATAATAGACACGCAAACTCGTCAATTTTAATAACAAATTTTATTAATCTTAAAGATTGAAGGATGGCCAAATAAATGGCCTCACAAGGGACGTTAGGTTATTTGTTGGGTCGTCTGGGAACAGATACAGACTCTTGTACATTAGGACTGACCCCATCAATTTTAATAGAAGACTCGCTGCTAGGCTTGTTTATTGTTGTATATTTCCCGATGTTAGATCAACAGAACTATACGTCCCAATAACAGATCATTGGCAAGCTTTATTGCGGGAGGAAAACTGGGTTGAACCCAGAAAACCCACGACCTTCCGCTAGTAGCTGGCAGATCAACCCACATACAGTCAGAGCGAGTGCTTGAACCACTGCGCCGCGGAGTCCCCTGGATAGGATCGGATTGTATTGTATGTGATATGACTTGTTAGATTAACTCAGCCTAGTAAGCCATTTCATTACAAATAAGAGTTTAAGATAATGATTTAACCCTTTCCTGTTTTATGGTATTTTCGAACGAATATTTAGTTAATTTTTAAAATCGTTCACTTGAAGCATAACTGGTATTCTAGAATGGAAAAAACGGGAACCTGTACATTCTTAAAAATTATCTACGAGGTGGAGATTTTATGCATTACTCTTTTATCACAATAATGACGTTATTCGTGTCCATTTGGTGAATTGAACCACTTTCGATGCCACAGAGTATAAGACAAACTCAGAAGATATGGCACGGAACCATGCCTATATGTCGAAGATGAAGGTGTAAGGGACACAACAGGCAACTCGCCTTCGTGTTAATAGTTTTAACCCTGTCACACTATTACTTAAAGAACCAAAAACCTGCTAGTGATAAGTAATAATACGACCAAGTTTCGGTATAAAAGCGACAAGTTTACAACAGCTGTTTAAGAAACCACTTACACTACAAAGACTACCCGTCTGTCAAGGGGAAGAAATCAACTATAACATTAAATTAACCCATTAGTCGTGGTCTGGTAATTGATTCAAATATTGCCTAACTTTTCATTGGCTGGAATTTTGTGACGTCAGCCACTTGTTTTCTCCGGACATTTTTTTTTTTTTAATTTCTCCAGACTTATTCGTCTTTTTTTATTACAATATTAGAAAATGGCTTCTGACAATGATTGGTGGATGTTGACATTTACAAAACATAGCACAAAGAACGCCTACAAGACTACTGCTTCCATTTTACTACCATATATAAATTTAGAGTCAATTTATAAATAGATACATTTGGTTTTCTGATGCCTCAAAAGCTAAGCCATAATCCCGAACTACTCTATTTGTATGAGACAGTGTTTAGGTCTAGATACAGTGATACTAGAACCTTATAGAATAAGCGAACAAGGAACAACGGTTTCCTTGAAATTGAAAACTGAGAAGTTACCATTCCGATTTATTTATGTCATACAGATTCATAAAAGCACAGCGTACTTATTTGGATAGAGCATCGGTATGATGACTTCCCGTAGGACATCTTCTATATGAATTATATAAAACTCTGAATAAGATAACCTATTGAAGCCATTTACTTTGTCAAGGGAAACACACGTTACTTCTGACTACATCGATGCGGGATCGTATTCACTTCAAACATGACTGCCGTTAGATTTTGTGAATTAACAAAAATCTAGATTACCAAAGT
This sequence comes from Katharina tunicata, assembly GCA_032466195.1. NCBI lineage: Eukaryota > Metazoa > Mollusca > Polyplacophora > Chitonida > Mopaliidae > Katharina > Katharina tunicata. The sequence continues at coordinate 5,048 of JAVFBZ010195596.1, read as the reverse complement.
GAACAATGAAACAATTAATATGTATTAAATAACAATTAATATGTATTAATATATAACAAGTGTATGAAAGTGGCCTGCATTCAACAGTGTTATTATGTTAGCCCATGTATTAATCAATGATCTAAACACATTCTAAGGAAATATTGATTTAGCATTTTTGCCTGTCCTCTTTAATAGACGAACATGCATTTAGTTCCAGAATGGCTATTGCGGTTATAAATGGCTTGTTAATTATCTCAGTCAGTTGCTAGAATTAACTCTTTCAAAACCATTGCCTTTGTTTTAGAGACAATCGGTAGATGAGCAAATCAATAATTTATATGCCGAGTCAGCATATGTCAGATTTAATAAGTTTATTCTCCCACGTCGACACTTTCAGATTTTGACGTCAGAAACGTACGATCGATATCGAGTACCAAGTTAACTTTTACTCAATCATTATCAATAATAACCAATCGCTTACCAATATTGACTAGTTATAAAATGTGTTTTGTATGGCATTAACTATCCAGCGTTGATGTGTCTTCTTATGAAGTTATTTATGTAATTTCAGATTTGATGTAAAACGACTGCGTCTTGCCTTATGGATATTTCATGTAATAATAATCTCTAACACTAAATAGTCGATACGCAGGACATGGGCTGTCTCGAAAACGCCAATTATCTGAACTTGTTAAGTGCCATTTGAATGCACCTATTGTGAAACGTCATTGTTCTGAAACGTTTTGGTTTATAACTATAACTGTGACCTGATGAAATGTTTAAAATCTTTCAATAATGTCGTATACTGTCATTGATTGTTGTTCGTTTCCTTTGCTCAAACATATTGATTGATTGATTTAACGCTGTGCTCTGGGGTATTTCACTTATAAGGCGGCGGCGTATTCCAACATAAGACGGTGACTGAAAAACATAAAATCACTTATAAAGTGTTATCACTGTTGAAACGATAATGTTTCTCCAGTGCTAAGTATGACAGCATGAATATAATCTGGAAACATACTGCCCTTACTCAGAGGACTCAAGCATATTGAGAAAGAGAACAATACGCTTAGGATAAAATCTGTCTCACTAACACCAAATCGTGAAGTAAATGTTCCCCTCAAAAGTTGTTGCTGATTTGAATGATGTGCTGCTAGAAACCTTCAAATCGCTATTGGCAGATAAACAGAACTAACTATCAGTTAATTTTGTTATTAATGCGGCATTTTTGGGTTTCTGTGACTTTTTGAAATCATATATTGTTTTGAGAAGAAAACACCTGACAAGAATAGAGTCTCATTTATTAGAACGTTACTAACATTATCAACATAAAACGTTCCGGGCGTGCACAATTTACGTTCGTCCATGGATGCAACAGCATTCTGTGCTAACTTTTGTATACCGAAGGGTTTACAATCAACAATGTCAACACAGTCCCATTGTCCGTGATTCTACATATAGGCTGGTCGACATCGTGTCTTTTAGACAATGCGTTTTAAGTGTAATTGACTAGTACAGTCTAAGTATATTTGAGTTATGAAGTAGATACGCTATCAGAACAATACGAATTCCACATAACCACTATAAGCATATGAAGTATCAAGCACGACTTGTTCTTGTCTAAGCGATAGTTATATCATTGTACTGAGGTGTAACAGGTGTTTTAAATTCCCTACCGGAAAGCCAGAGACACGAAATCAATGTCCGTCAATGACTGCTTATGTCTTACCAATTTATTCAAATTAGTTGGTACAAGTATTAAAATACTGTCCCTGGTGACTTTTAGGTAAATTGCATGCAGGCTGTTTTTGTTTCAGTTTCTCTAACATTGTCAATTCTTAAACATATGCTGATAAGAAACTTGTGAATTTTTCAACATTTATTAAACAATCCCTGAAGAAAACCACTTTCCCAACGTGAAACTCTCTCTATCTCGACCGAGTAGTTTTTACATGCGTTATTTATTTCATTATTCCGAGTTGCGCTTTCATAAAGCATCTCGTGTCTTTTGCCATAAATTTGCACATCTTTAGTTGTGGCATTGTGCTTTGCGAGCTGTCCTTGTCTGATACGTTTACTGTTTCAACTCACTTAACGCAAGCCATCACCTTACTTTAGATCGGTGTGAAACATTCCCTGTTCTTGTTCCACATCGCCTACCCTCTCTTATATGATCTAAATAGGCGAAGAAAATCACACTAAAGGACGCTGGCAACAGCGCATTTACAGGAAGAAAAACAGGACACCGCAACAAATCGGCGTTCAGTGCCCCTCGCCTCATAGAGCACCAGGAAATTCCACTGCCCAGCCACCCGGAATAAATACGCTACCCATATCAACTACAATTGTTAGAAAGCTTGTGGATAAGAAAACGTCGTATCTTGAAGCTGATCAGGTACAATCAGTTACAGCTATGAATTGTAGTATCCTTTGTGATTTATAAATTTTTATCATATTTACTTACATACATAATTATATCGTAAGTACGTAATACCTTGCCGTAAATGACATAAGAAATATCGTTGGACCATTGTCTCACTTTTTACACATGTCACTGGCTCTCAGGCTGTTTCAGACATACCAATTAGCGATTTTCTTTTGCTTATTACATTCCCGAGCCGCAAATACATGTACATCTAAACCATAAGCAAGGATAATTAAATGAGACCCCACAGTGCATTCTGGTCGTCTATACAGCTCTACTCTAGTCGTATGTAAGATTTTAAACAGCAGTCAAACAAATTAACCAAAATGCATTTACCTAACAATATATGAAGGTAGGCAAATGTTAGAAAATGTTTTTGCAATAAGGTAGAAATTTACATGTATTTTGTGACAAAATGCTTTCAACCACGTGTCTCCATGACAATTTTGTTGACCCTGGTTTGTTGCCTTTAGGAATACTGCGTTATTGTCACGGTATGTGTGTTACGGATGTAAGAGAAAACAAACGATGCCCTGGGTAAGGGTGTATAATACTGACCTACCCAATTTAACATCTGTTGTATTAACATGTGTAACTGTCTCTAAATTGAAGCAGATGTAGCCTACATACATCGAGAGAAGGTTCTGTAGCTCAGTTGTGAGAACACAGAGAGATTGAGACACAGTGCCGAGTTTCATATAAAACTGTTCACTCAATTATAGAAGCCTAGTCAATGATGAAATCCAGGAGGCGCCATGTTATGTAATGTTGGTTTAGATTTTGACAGTGTTTCAATTTGTAGGTATTTGTGAGTCAATAGCACTAAATGTTCGCCCCTAAACGAGTGTTGATTGTTTTCATATATCATGCACCAAAAGAGGCAATCCCCTGTTAATAAACGAATGCACAAAGTGGTTGAATGATCAGTGAATGAATGAACTATTATAAGAGTGGTTGTGAAAGTGGACAGTGAGTGGTACAATAATATGATTGTAAGTAAATCCTCTACAGCCTCTGAAAGGAAGAGATAAAAAGTTAAAACAAGCCTTTAACACGGGGCCCTTTTTAAATGATTTATATCTTATTGTTTGTTTTGTTTTGTATTTTCAACATACTTGAAAGTCAATAATAAATAATAAACAAACCATATACCAATCGGAAACAGTATAATTAGTCTAATAAAAACACACTACTAAGGGAACAGCTGAATGCTGTACGAAAGTATCCTCTGCCACCAGCCGAAATGGGTAATTTAATATTTATCAATACGCTTTCTTCTAATAACTAGACCTCCATTATAGAGGAGGTTCAATTGATTATTATTCATGGTGGAAATGCGATTCTGATGACGCCTACTTACGCATGACTTAAACTTAGAAATGACCCATTCTACAATGACTTTATTTCGATTAAGATTGTGCAAATGAGAATTCTAAATGTCACGACTGCTTAATGGTCAAAATATTTGACTGTTAGAAATCCAAGAGACATTCAAGAACGAACGCGTTAATGGGACTCCGTGGCGGAGTTGGCTAGAGCACGCTTAATTGTGGTTCCCAGGTCCGCCACACCTCTGAGTTCGTGAGTTCATGCACTCGCTCGGGCAATATATAGTTTGGTCTTGGCAGGTACTAGCGGAAGGTCGTGGGTTTTCCGGGTTCTACCCAGTTTTCTGCCCAAAATAAAGCTGGCCATTACAAATTGGGACTTGTACTCATGTTAACTTAACATCGGAAAATAAACAACAATACACAAGCCTATCTTAATAAAATATATTGGATCTGAGTTAGGTTTGAATTTGCCTTGTTACATTTGTTACCATCAGGAAGCTGCCCTTGGCCTGTACATATTCTTTGCTTAGTATAACATGTCTTGTAATCAGTCTTGTCAGTCAGCCTGCGTGTACCTATTCTGGGACGCTTTGAGGAATTGTCTGGAATAAAAATCTTGACGCGATGTCATTTGTATCCATCAAACTGAACATTTATCCATCTCAATCGTAAACTGGGCTTTGGCTTGAACATTAACGTCTTTTCATTCTCACAAATGATCTCTCATAAATCCCTTAATTATTTACAAGCCACATTTTATGCTGAACTTGTATTGTGCTCGATAAAGAAAAACTAACGAAACAAGTTTGTATCTTCCGGTATAAACTTGTTCAGTTTAAAGGAGGAGAAACCATACAAATTGTAAACAAAAAAATAAAGACGGCAGTAGCAATAAAGTGATATTCGCCTTGTTCCTGTCAGTACAATGAGAAGTACATACTTAAATTACAAGACATACATGATACTGTACGGAATAGGGCTGTACAGGTAAAGTGAGATACTTAGAATGGTTCTGATCATAGTTATGTAAGAATTACCCCGTGACAGATTTACTCAGCCCCATAGACAAGGGAGAAGCTCTTCTAACACAAAAATTGGTCCCATAGTTATAAAAAATCCAATTATAAGATCGGCTGTTCCGTTTTTCGTCAGTTTGTGTTACATAATAGCAGCCTACATCAAATCAGTGGTAATGGTTGCCCCTGGTAACACTATGTTTACGTGGAGTATTGTGAAAATGACAAGGTTCTGACTGTCACACCACCCATGGAATAATACCAAATTATGAAAAATAAAGTAAGTTTAATAGA
>JAVFBZ010195584.1:16711-33599 GCA_032466195.1 Katharina tunicata | reverse complement strand
TATGTAATTGTACCATTTCTTTCACACTTTTGAACACTGTTAAAGGATGAAAGTTTTTGAAAATTTATCAAAAATATGTAAATGACATTCAAACATGAAAATAAATGACCAATGATCTAAATCAATTCCACTGTTTTCATGGAACTTTTGATTTCATTGTGCGTAAAATATGAATGAAGTCTTGAATTTCAATAAATTTAAATGACATAATTTAGAACCATGGCTAAGACCAAGTTGTGAAAAGGTTTGGAAGTATATTAGCACAACGTTTAAATGACTACCGTTAAGTCTGAATTATTTAAAAGTGTATAAAATAAATTAAAAAAGTGATTGTGCTAAGTTTGAAATGTCTACAGCAGAAATGAATAGCTGACTAAGAACACATAATATTTTGCTGTTCCTCACAAGATATTTATGTAATACCGCAAAAATTTCACAGAAAAACAAAACAAAGAAAACAGACGAACTTCAAAGAATTTTAAAACTTTACATTCAATTTGGTCCTGTATCCAAAAGCAAAACACGAAAGGTTTTTTTCCTTACACAACCTCTCAATGTATATAAATTATATCTATACAAATTTTGCCCAATTAAGTTTAAGACCAAACATATTAATGTTCCTCACGTGTTAAGTGTGACAGCATGGATGTGGACTCAATACTTGCTGCACTAAGCCAGGGGGGTGTACTGATTACCAAGAACTAATGAGTATACATTAAGAACTTAGAAAGTGGAGTTTGGTAAAAATAAAACTTCTTGAAGTCAATGGTAAACAATACATACAGGAGGCAGAAAGAAAAGCAAAAACCAGAATGTTTTAAACTATAGATTGGCAGCAGAAGATACAAATGAATGTGCTAATATGCTATACGGTATATTCTTTGGTAAAACATAATACATTTTTGTGAAATCTGATAAATATTGAATATTCCACTTATTAATGAACGACATGCAATATGTTATCATCATTTCTCAATGGAGAAGTCATATAATAACACTGGTGAGATGAGGCACAAAATATGGAATAGCCAATCAAAGGCCCTGTTACATATTTTGATATGCAAGACGACATCTGGTTGGTTAATTAAGTACAGAGGGTATGTTTTTGCGATCAGGAATCCCTTTAATGCATATATACTTTCATTCATATTATCAAAATGATATATGTAAAAAAAAACTGTTTGAAGCTAACTATTTCCATGACCAAGAGTGTTAACGTCATTGTACAGGTTAAAGGTTGTACAGAGAGTTATGAATAGAGAAACAGTTGCGTTTCATTTTAACTTAGAATCATTAGAAATTCTTCAAATATGTGATATGTCATGTCATTTGCAGTGTAGATCTGCAGATTTTACATTATACCATGGTGAATTAAAATGCCAAATGTATCCAGGACCTTGCTTTAATTTGAGTGTCGCGACAAGTTTTCTTGGTCTCCTGTGATAAACACATTTTAATGTATTTTTTTTTTTATGTACATGTACATGTACTATCTTTCTTCATTATTTATTACCCAAGTGATTTGAATGAAAGCCTCCAGTTTATTTGATTTTATGATTTATTTACCAAATAAATTCTCGCGAATCATCTGAAATGGCTTCATGTAAACTGTTTCATCAGTTTAAAGTCCACTGGAGCCATAGTGTTAGCCAGAAATCAAAAACAGGGTGTCTCAAATCACTGTTTTCCAAGAAACAGGGTGTCTCATTTGACATTTTTCCTATCTTTCCCATGTTAAATTTGACTGAATTAGGGTTTTGACTGACTCAAATGGATCCAGGGTGTCTCAAAGACACCGAGACACCCCTCTGGCTAACACTTTGACTGGAGCATATCCCAATGTCAGCCAAAACGGCTATCCACACTGCCCTACAAATTTCATCACATTTAAGTTGATTAGATTATCCACTGATTATAATCAACAAAGATTTAAACACACCTACATGTATTTGTAAACCAACAAAGTCAGTTTATTTCAACACTATTTGCATATGAATGGTTCAAGGAATAGGAGGATGACGTGAACCACATGAGAAAATTGTTGATTGATTGGTGCAAAAGGGAAAGCGCATTATATGGAATGATAAAAAATAGATCCCTAGCACAAGAGTTCAGACAGTCTGTCATTAAATAAAAATGAAATGCATGTATATTTTGTGAGTGTTTGGTTGTTTTTCTAATCATATGATAAGTAGATGAATAATGTACACATATTCTCTTTCAACAACAGTGTGGTAAATAAAATGCCAGCACACAATAATTCAACAAATCGTACATTAGAGATTATTATAAAATGAATAACAACACAAATTCTGATCAACTAATTTCTGGAAATTTACTGTTAATAAAACAGCAGTCGTGCATTTTAAGCTTAACCATTTATCCTTGAAAAAAAAAAATGACACTGTAACAGTAAACATTGATCTACCTAAGTATAATAGGTAAAACAACAACAACATGATACATATATAATTGACTTATATAGATATATTTGACAACATTAAAAACAATCTATACAATATTCACATTTTCTTCAGATTGTCCTGATGTTAAGATCCCAGATAAATTTTCTTTTTACAAGTTCTGTGACCGTTACAGCTTTTGCCATATGATCTGATAAAGCCACTGTAAAAAAAAATAAATAAAGCAAAAAGATGGTGAATGACAAATACGACGACTATGATCTTTCAGGCATCCTCAATGCACTCTGAAATCCATCTTTAGATTGCTTTGCCAATTATTTGGTTAATTTGTTAAGATACACGGTATCCAGGTCCAAGCTACAAACTGCAAAAGTTTCTCTCTTCCAGTTGTTTCTGAAACAGGTCAGTGGGTCTTTAACACGCCTAATCTTCAAACCATTTTAAGCTGTGCAGTTGGGTCCTTAGCAAGACTCTTTGAAATGCAAGATCTTCTGATCAATTTAGCAGGTCAAATAAAGTTATTAACCAAACCCTTGATTTGAATCATTGGTCCGCTGTAAATATTCAAAGTCAAGTCCGCTGCACTCATGATAGATCCACAGTAATAAAGCTAAACAGCTGCTCCCTTACAACACCTCAGTTATCAGGGAAGGTGGTAAACATGCCTGTGATGTCGTTAAAGTCTGTACTAGGCTGATCAAGCATCCGGAACATATCTCCAAATTCTTCCTGCTGCTGTTGCTGTTGTTGTTGTTGTTGTTGTTGAACAGCTTGTTGTGTGGGGTCAGTCTGCCATTGTTGCCATAGCGCCGGGTTACCCACAGCTGATGGGTAGGTAGAAGCCTGGGTAGCACCCGCTAACCTTTGACCACTGCTTAACTGAGTGTAAGTTGGTCCTGCTAGAGAAAAAAATATATAGGATTAATATGGAAGGACAATTTAGAATGATTTTTCATTTACACTTAGCAAACAGATAAACTGTCCAAACCTCTGGAAATACAAGTCACAGACCATAATAAAGATTTTAAAAATATTTATAAATGTATTGAAATAAAATTTTGCATGCCTTCACCGGAAATCAAAACTGTGACTATAGGTTAGCAGGGCCAGCGCTCTACGGACTGAGCTGCGCAGACTCACTGCAGAAATACCAGGAATTTTGATCCAAAGGTAGCAAATTTCTCTACAAGCACCACCGATACAGGGACACACACACACTACAGTAGCCCCTTATTTATCAAGATAATTTGTTTTGATAGGTTTATGGTATTTAACCCCGTACTTAAGGTTATTTCATTTATATGACGACTGTGTACTCCAACATAGTTAGAAAGCATGAATGAAGCTCGAAACAACCCCCCTTAGCCAGAGGACAGCATCTGTAAATAATTTGTTGTTTTGTACTTGCATTGAATTAACCAGTTTTTCAAGGGAATGACTGAATGATGTTGTTTTATTTTTCTTTAAATTATCTAACAGACAAAGATCTGAGAATTGCTCACCAGGAGAATTGTTGTTTGGACTCAGCTGACTATAACCTGATGAATTCGAGTAATCCTGGAAACAAAGCAAATGTACTGTCGTCAAAATAAGTCTTAATTGTGTCTAAACTTAATACAAAAAAAAGATAGATATAACTTCCCATGATTTTCTTTACCCATAGCTCGGTCACAAAATATCAATTCTAAAAAATTACATAAACCAAAAAATCTGTATAATCGAATATTTCAACTGACTGTCAGAATGCAGTGTAGTTACAAAAATATTAAGTGGGACAAAACAAAAAGGTAAATAGTAACTTCCCATGAATACCTCACTCCTGCCTATTGATAGGACATGACTTATGGGAGACCTTACCTGTCTCTGTCCATGTGTGTAGCTCCAAGCACCTGCCTGACTGGGGCTCTGGTTTCTCCTGGAGATGGTCTGTAATGTGGGACCTGTGGTGGACTGAGCCAGAGGCACTGCGGTGGGAGTGGTGGCCGAGTGACTGGGGTACTTCATACCAGACTGACCATTGTTATAGTTGTACATCTCAGGGGCTGGCAAAGACAATATAAACATGAAACTATTAAATTATTTTATTTCCCCACAGAGTATAACGTAAAGAATATATGCACTTTCAAAATGGGCAGCGCATATTATGCAAAAGTCTTGCTGTTTATGTACACATGATGCAAGTAGGTCGTTCGTAATACGTCAGTACACAGCAAAAGACAATCAGTACATTACATAAAAAGACTGGATGGGTGTGCATTTTTTCATTATATTTGCAAACATTTTTTTTTTCAATAAATATAAAAAACTATTTTTTAAAAATAGTTATGACATTTATTGGAGGTAAAAAAACGAATTATTTACATGGACGGTTTGCTGAGGTCAGTCTGGCTTAACGACTCGACTGATATTACCACAAACACCATGTAAATACTTTGTATGTACCCTCCAACAAATGTCATAACTACTAGTTATACAGGATTCTGGCATCTTTAATTCTTCTTAAATGACTTGATTTGAAAGAGACAAATTTGCAGGCCTCCTTCCGGAATCCAAGCTGTAGCTTTGGCTGAGATGACCAACAAGCAACATCCAAAGTAAACAGGTAAAATTTTTCTTGTGATAAAATGATGTAAGACAATACAGCTTTTACAAAAATAATGCCTGTTTTGCTCTGTAGAATGTATATTGTTTAATGATTTCAAACTTGAAAAGGGCCTTTCATTCATCTTCTGCACATGCTGCTTGTTAAAACAAGGGTGCATGATAATCTATCCAGGGGAAGTAATCCTACATGTGATATGACTTGTTCCGAGGGCAGTCTTACTGTAAACATCAGCACCGTAGCCCCTGAAATCAGTCTTTGTGGTGTCCATACCAAGGGTGTCCGCTCCCATGTGACGGCCAGGAAAAGCGGTCATAGCCGCCGAGGGGTCAGCAGTCTGATCAGCCGGAGCGGTCACACCCACACCGCCCTGCTGGGTACTTCTGAAACATACATTCAACAATAACATTAGCTAACTTTATATCAGTATAAATTTTAGTGAAGTTTGTATCAGTGTATAAATGCATAAAACACTAAAAACCTGGCTATTTTGATTGACAAAGTTTAAGCTACGACAACATAGTGGCAATTACGCCCCCTGATTGTCTTTTGCTGTGTACTGACGTATTACGAATGGCCTACTTGCGCCATGTGTACATAAACGGCATGCCTTTTGCATACTACCTGCAGAGTATTTTATTTAAGTTTGATTTGATAAAAATACTTTCTTGTAGATTGATACTATTTCGTAGATTGGTGGATTAAAATTGAAGGATAAAGTTATGGGCCAGGTTAATCCTGATTACGTACTACATGTATACCGTGGCATGTGACAGTGTGGCTACGCTGTAGTTGTAAAGGACAAAATATTTTCAACATTTGTGTGTTTAGGCACCCAATAAGGGTTAAAAGCCTGCTTCATTCATCTTCTGCACATGCTGCTTGTTAAAACAAGGGTGCATGATAATCTATCCAGGGGAAGTAATCCTACATGTGATATGACTTGTTCCAAGGGCAGTCTTACTGTAAACATCAGCACCGTAGCCCCTGAAATCAGTCTTTGTGGTGTCCATACCAAGGCTGTCCGCTCCCATATTCAACATTTGTGTGTTTAGACAACCAATAAGAGTTAAAAGCCTGCTGAATTGGTTGAAATGTTAAAGGCTTACAGACAGCGTGTAAAAGACATGAGTTTAAATTACTGGACTCACTTTGATGATGTATTTGTACAGACAATGTATTCCACTTCATCTGTGTAAGGATTCTGGAAACTAAAGCTACTGGTTCTAAGCCACACCCACTCGCGATTGGACGCTCGGAAACGATACATTATGGACATCACCTGTCCCTTCATCTTTAGCACTGGTAAAAAAAAAAGAATAACACTGTTGACGGTGGTTTGTGAGGCAGAACAGTACTATCAGGACCTTGCTTGCAGGAGAGATGAAAACAAGTACTGTTTTAGTTAAAGATTTCAATTACATTTTAACATGCCTCTGTATCTAATTTGTCTGTAATTTTGTTTACACTTTTCTCTGATCTATTAAGAATATTTGCTTAGGACTCAACAGGATAAAGATAATGGGATTGACTCTTTGAGAAAAGTCAACAGTTGATAGAGAAAACTAAGATCATTAATATTATGTCATTTAATTTGAGCTTTTTTAAAACTTATGTTCCAGAACTTAAAATAATGAGTAACGATTCATTTACATAAATTTGACAGCATGCTGACTTACAAATTATAAATGATAAAAACTTTCCAAGGTTTCCTATGACTGTTATGAGTATATATTTGTAAACTTTGCATCTTCAGACTTTGGTGGAGAACCAAAGCCTCAAAGGAAAAACAATGAAATACACAAAGCCATAGTTCACTATACTAGCTTCTAAAAATGACAGAACAATTTACCCAAGCACTACAAACTCTTACCTTGTTCAAAACTATCTTTCATCGGGGCCTGATCTTCTGGATGGTAAAAATCAAAGGCAGATTTACCCAGTAATTCTTGAGGCTGATAACCCAATACAGGGGTTACTCTGAAAATAATCAAATAATCAAAAACTGTATTTTCTGTTTCTGAAATTAATCAACCCTACAATTCGAAAGACATGACGGGAACTCCTGGAAATAAATGCAACTATTCAACCATAGTTCGAGTTAAATCCCATGTTTTGGGGAGAAATTCTGAAAATAATGTGCCTTATGTAGGATTGGAGAGAAATTCGGGATTTATGATTTTGTTTTCATGAGAAATTTTACCATTTATCCAGGAGTGATGATGGGTACTTATATTCTTTCAATACAATAAATCCTCAACTACTTCGACCCTTTACAAACTATATGTTATGCACAGACTTCAAGTCCAAATTCACATTTCTAAAGGAAATATTTGATTTGTTTCGTCTTCTAGAAATTTGAAAAAGTAATTTATAGCAGCAGAATTAATAAAATTAGCTTAAGAGTTAATTTATAAGATTCTGAAATCTTTGTGGTTACAGAATATAACATTTTCACGTTCAAAACTACTTAACTCCTCGCTTTATTTTTATTTGATTGATAGGGGTTTACGCTGCACTTAATGATATTTTGGCGTGCCTGCCCAATGGGTGAAGGAAGCCACCTTAAACGACACTGATAACAGGCAAGGATACCACAGAACAAGGACAGGACTACACGTTGGCTCAGAGAGCACAAGGGCACAGGAAGCTGCCACCAGCCACCAGCACTTGCTCTATGCCATGTATGCTATGCAGGTTAGTTCAGTCCTTTAAATAAGTATCAAATGGCATTGTCGAGAACAAGGTTCAAGGCTAGTTTGTGTAATGTATACATCATGAACAACACATCCCGACTTAATCAAGTTCTTCATAGTGTGGTAGTCCTATTAAGAGGTCAGTGGTGACACTATTTCAAGCTGAACAATATAAGCATGATTGATTGATTGATTAGTGTTCAGTGTCGTGCTTAAGGGTATTTCACGTATATGACGGCGGTGTGTTCCAACAGTAGACGGTTACTCTAACACAACGAAAAAATGTGAAGACACTTAAGTGTTATCACTGTTGGAAAGATAATGTTCCTGCAGAAACAATATTAGTAAATTGTGAAGATTTTTTCCTTGAACAAAACCCATACCTCTGGTCTACAAACGTAAATTTTCCGTCAATACTGTGTCGTGATATAAATTCTGTTGCACTATTAGGACCAGCCAAGTCGCTGCAGTTAGGTGTGCTTGTCACCTGTAACCTCCCTATAGCCACCAGACAACAGTGACTATGCGTCTCTTCACCCTCTGCACGCTCAATCTGTATACCTGTTACAACAACAACACAGGTTAAAACACCAGTCTGACAACATTGTGTAGCAAAGTATTGATTGATTGATTGATAGATTGATTGATTGGTGCTTAACGCCGTGCTCAAGGGTGTGTAGCAAAATAAGCATCTTTGTTCAAAACATTATTTTGAATACATTATGCAGAAAATAAAATTATTTTCAAGTAATTGAAAACAAGTTTTAAATAGTTGTGTATGATATTTAATTGACAATTTTTTCATGCATATATTAATCACTATTAAAAAAGAAAATGAAAGTTTTACCAAAATTGTTCTAGCATTCTAAATTATTTTGTTTCAAAAGTTATTTCTACTAAAAAAAAATGATTAAAAAACATGATTTACAACATGGTTTGTTTTATTATACTACATATGACAACATCATAAAACTCCAAGTCAAAGCTCTTTCAAGAAAAATCAGTTTCAAGAAGAATCAGTTATCTGAATAGCAAACATTTTTCAAAAAACTTTTGCTTTGTCAAACAAATTAACTTTTTTGTGATTAAATAAATAACATTATATTGGTTTTAGTACTAGATTTTTTCATTTCGCACATTTAATATTTTTGGCACCAATTAAATAAGTTCATCATACAAACTAACCTATAAAATATTAACTAAATGCTCAACAAATTCGACCCCCTTTTAACTTTTAAAATACATTTTATGCAAAGGGTAAGAAGTGTTGACATGCAATTTTGAAATTTTTAAGAAGTTCAGACTTTAAATTATCAGAAATCTAATTTTTAGTTACAAATTCATACTTAAGCATTCAATAAATTACTTAAAGTCTGTGCCCCTAGAGGTTGAATTTGTTGAGGATTTATAGGGTAATGCTATCCGTATAAATAAGTATTAAATCTCATGTTTTCTTCAGATTACAAGACAACAACAGGACAACATGGACGTGAATAAATTTTACTTGCCAGATAGCTGTCTACCTGATGGAGGCCAGTTCTTGATGTAACCCGTGACGTGGACGACAGCGTGATGGATGCCATCTGCCGAGGGACCTAATGTGTTCCGCTGTCGTATCCTCACGGTGTGGTTAGCTGTCATTGGATCAACTTGTATGTTACCCATCTTCATACGGCAGATAAACCCACGGCGTGAACCCATACACAGGCGAATTGAGGCTGGGAATAAACAGGTGAGATTGATTGGTTAACAGGTGCTTGAGTTAATGTCCAATGGTATTTCAATTATATCACAAAAGTGTATTTAAAGTGTTGACAGCAAAATTAACCCAACAAAATAGAGTTTTGCTCTATTGTAAAATTATTGGTTCTTCAGTGCTAGAGAGCATGAATGTTTTTTAAGGCTACCTTTCAAAAGTTTTAGCTTTTTTTCTGTCATTTCCTTGCAAAATGTTTTAAATCCTTCACTTATTACTTTTTTAAAACTTCATTGGAGAAAACATTTCTTGCCTTTGGGAAAATTGTCAATTTAAAATCTTTTTTATTGCACTTTCATTCTTAATATAAAAACATTTTTGCAAATTTACTGCATACTAAAACATCCCTGCTGAAATATTTTTTAAAAATTTCAATTATGTTATATTTATAGAGATACTTACATTGGTGGCCTTCTTTCTTAACAGTGCCAGCTGAAAAAGATAAAATTGCATGATTTTAGTCAATCTCTCAAAACAAGTGTTAGAAAGCATGGTTGTCATGTATGTATATTGGTTTTCCCTAACACATCCCAAAACAAACTATATATGTACTTGTTGATGTTATGACAACTTTTATCGAAAGATAACTGCAAGACACATACTAGTCCATGGTTGAAAAAAAGCTGTACCAGAAAGTAGAACTACATAAATGGTATAAATAATGTACTGCAAGAGACTGTAAAAAATACTTATCTTTATGTAATGGTTTAAGACTTACTTTTGAGATCAAGAATCCTTCCAGTGTTTTGAGATTCTGTAGTTGACAACTGTTCTCTGACCTTCTCAATGTCATCAGGATGCACCAGGTCATACAATGTGTTCCCAAACCAGTCAGACTACAACAACAACAACAATATAGTTTAGTTATATCACTTATATGATTATGTTCACTACATCGTACAAACATATTTCTAAACTAATCAGAAACACTGAAATACTAACACAGGCGCATTACCATTCTTAAGATTGATAAATCACAAAAACATAGACCAGCTATTATTGTTGTAAGTAATGTATTTAGTACTCTCTTTACAAAAACAAAAGTGATTTGGAAAAAGTGACCAGCCCAATAGGTGAAGGATGTGACAGTAAAACTAAAAATCACAACAAATCGGCTTCCTGATGCCCCGTAGCTCAGACAGCACCAATGCTCCAACCTATTTCAGAAATTAAGACTCAGTCACTTGACAATGATGCTTGCAATCTTAATTTTAACAACCCAAGGGTAAAAGACTTGACAGATGTGAGAACAATTTGAATCTGTTTTACATTGACAAAAATTATTATATAAGAGATCACAAAGAGAATTGGTCCTCAAAATATTATTGCATGAGAGAAAAGCTCAAGAAAATACTATATTTCATTATACAATCTAGTGCAGTCTAGAAATTCATTTTCACAGTAAAACATGGAGGATAATAACAGAAGGGGAGGTAACTTACCTGTGACTGATTGAGAACAGGGGTAACAGAGTCTGACACATAAATAACCCGGCCTGTGTCACACTGAACTACAAACAGAAATCCATCAGCTGCCTGCAAAATCAAACACACGAAAATTAGAAAATGTTGACCAATCCTAACAATGAACTTCTTTTTAACTCGGTCTCATTCTAATATTCCATAAATGGGGTTATACAGTGGTAAAAAGAGTGAGGACAGGTAACACAAAAGAAAAGGTTTAGTTGTTTTTTTTTGTTTGTTTTTTTAGAGAAAAAAAAAATCCTGCCTCAATCATTAGGGGTGGTTACACAGGTCTGAGCTGGCTCTGATTCAGATCAGGCTTATGGTTGCGTTTACACGACAGAAAAAGGTGGGCTTAATTTAATGGGTAAACAATAATCCACATAAGTTTAGTTCGCCTACAGGGAGCGATCTTGGAATACTGTGACGTTTTTCTTTGTGTCGCCGTTCGCTAAAGCTAACTGGCATTGTGCCAAGATTCCTGGGACGCTTGCTGGCAGGGCTATCACAAGTGCTGTGTAACCGCAAACCGTCAGCAATTGGCGAACTAAAAAAAGTTCACCTTTTCGCAGCCCGAGTAACCGCAGCTATTAGGACAGGTTATAAGATTCACTCATTTGTCCACCAATGTTTCACTGTATACTTTCAAAGAGTGCATTCGTAAAGACAGAAATTTCAGTTGAAAGAATAATATAGAGCTTACCTCTAAAATAAGATGTTTTAATTCCTGGTCAGTAAGGAAGGAAGGTTTGTATGACCCATCTGCCCCTGTGTTTCCTGTGCCTAATATGCAGAAAAAAAGTTGATACTAAACTAATGAAAGGGAGAATACCTCTTGACTTGTGTGTCAAAATACTGCGTGTAGAATCGTTTGTCAAAATCATCCATGACTATACCGTATTAAACCCAATTGCTAGTTACAATGTCTAGAAGGACAAAGTTGTTTTTGTTGTTTGATTGGCGTTTTATGTTCGCACCTAAGGTTACTCCATCGATGGCGTACAAGCCCAATGCTTTAAGGAAACCATTCTAAACAACACTAGCGACACAGAAAAAAAAACACTGCGCATTTAGAGGCTGAAATATGATTGGTGAAAACCATACACAATTCTATAAACGTTTTTGTTGTAATATTAAATTATAATAAAATTACATTATAGAATTAGAATGTAAAACAAATTTTACAAAATGCAATTATTGTCTGATACTTGAATGCTTGTTTGTTTGATAGGGGTTTAACGCCATACCTGGGCATCCCAGCCCAACGGAGAAAGAAACCATCCTAAACGAGGCTGGCAACACAGAAAACCCTATAATAAATTTACAGGACAAAAAACAGGACACCGCAAAAATCAGCTTCTTTATGCCCCTTTACTTTAAGAGCACCAGGGCACAGGCGGCTCCCACACAACCAACCCTGATATATGAACGTAATATTAAGTCAATATGAAACCATATAAAAAGCATCTGCGGATACCAGAAAACATGTAAGTTGTAAACCAGTAAATTAATTAACAGTTATTGTTATATAATTGCATGCACACACTACAACATTAACCATAAGTATGGAGAACTACAAGAGACCAATGATTCCCAAGGGTGGGGTTAAGACCTGCATGTACTCGTTATAAACATACACCATCATTGAGGAAACATATTCAATTTTCACAACATATTTGATTATTCAACAATATTGGTTACAACAAAGAACTGTCAAGAGATCAATGATATCTGTTTGTAGTTTTCAGATACATTGCAAGGGAATTCTATGGATAGTTAAAAAAAAAAACGGCCCAAAAACAATCTTTCGACAAGGAAAGGAAGATCTTACAACAACAGTAAACAAAAGAGTTATAATCTGTTTAAATTTGACGTTGACGTTATTAGAAGAATTGAAAATGATTTATTTTTTCAAATTTGAAATACACAGGAGAAGGAAGAGTGCTAAAAGGATGGTTAGAGGATTGTGGGATTTGGGAGTCCGTCACCAGATTTCACGATCAGTCTGTACTCACCTCGTAATGTCTTCATATGCGAGACAGCCATTCTGAGTATGGTCAGTTTATCTGGTTTGCGGGCTAGGGTACTACATGCAGGCACCATGTCACATAGCTCGTTAATATTAGCAGCCATCTTGTTTCGTCGCCGTCGCTCGATTTCACAGTGACTCTCCCTTTAAAGTTACAAAAGTTGCAAGATTCAGATGGCTTTGCTCACGGCCTACTGAGTTTATTTGACATGTACATGCGGTTGCCTAACCCCACCCTTCTTGACACTATGCCCTGCCCTGCGGTGACTTAGCCACGCCTTTATTTTGAGAAGAGCTTGCGGGCCAGACCTACCTCGAAGCGTCTTCATGTGGGAGACGGCCATTCGAAGGATAGTGAGCTTATCAGGTTTTCTGGCCAAAGTACTACATGTGGGTACCATATCACACAGCTCAGTAATATATGTGGTCATCTTGTTCCTTCTACGCCGTTCTATCTCACAGTGACTTTCCCTTCAAATTTATAAAACAGGGGCAGTCATTCACAAGACGGCCAGACAAAATGTATACTATCACTGTTTGTGTATCGTTGAGTCTTTTGAAGCAGTGGCTTAGCAAGGGAAAGGCGTCTGATAATTAGACACAAAACAAATCATTAACAAGAATCTGGGATATTTGTTTTGTCTTTGGGGTAACGTAATTAAACTTTTGCAGATGCTGCATTGCGATTTTCATTTTTTCGGAAAAATTAATGTAAAATTGTCGAGAGGGGTGTATTATTTCCCACCGTGTCCAGACACTGGGTAACCTTGCCATGCCACTACTCTTTGAGACCGTCCAGCCGCCACTCTACCAGAGTCATGTACATAAAATTTCTGTGGGGAGTTTAACAAATTTTATTGTAACAGATATTTTATCCTTGTACCACATTTTTGTGGAAAAAATTGCTGAACATATGTGATAGCCAAAGTTCCTGCTACCTTTCTTTTTCTGTGATGAATGATTACAAAAATATCAGTTTAAAAGAAATATCATAAAGAGGTTTGTGGACATTTTGGTGTGATTACTATACTATTTAAAGATTCACGCAAACCACAAGTGACTTCCCCGAAATTGCATTATATGCAGGAAAAAAGTCAAACTGTTTCAATATTGTCAATTGACTAATTGACTAATTGATGCCAACTTTACGAATATGCCACACACAAAAAACTGCACACACATAATGTTATGAAATAGTAAATATAGGATGTTGCTTTCTCCAGTCGTTTTCTTTGAATCCACCAGGTGCCAGTTCCTGAAGGTTCTGATATTAAAGTTAGGAGACATGGTCAATCCATGGAATTCTTAAAGAACAAGGTAGGTAATCAATGGTTCTTTGTTCGATGCTTTGCATACCCTAAATGCTCAACAAATTCGACCCCCTTTACAACCTATAAAACTCCATTTTATGCGCAGGGTAAGAAGTGTAGAAATGCAATTTTACCAGAAAATGTAAGTTTTAGTTCCAAATTCACACTTAAACATTCAATAAATTACTTAAAAGTTTGTGCCCTTAGAGTTTGAATTTGTTGAGGATTTAGGGTACTTTAGGATGTTTCACCCATACAAGTATTCCAGCAAAGTTTGTGATGCAAACCACCAAAACTTTTCTTTCAATGCTAGTTTCAACAGATAAGTATAAGATACAAGTCTGAATTACAGATGCTGCCATCGAGACACCACAGAGAAAATCTGGTCTCTCTTGCTGCTTAGTCGGAGACAATAAGTGCAACATCAAGAAACAACAACGCAAATCTGGTTTGTGTTACTATTGAACAGGGCGCAACAAGCGCAACATCAATCTACCGTATCATTATCAGAAATTCATAGAAATGTGATAAATTGTATCACTGTTTTCAAATAAACAGTTTCCAGACAACAACCTGAGAACGAAAAATTTGCTTGGTTGAGATTTTTATCTTCTTCCAGTAATGAATAGAATTTCATAAATAACAAAAGGACGAGGGAAATATTAGAAAATAAGAAAAATAATTCTAGCATGAAAGAATCTACAGTAAGAAATAAGTAAATGTTTCTACCTTGAATATCTATGATTTGTGGAGGTTTTCAAGGCAGGTTAGTATAAAAAATAAGAGAGAAAAAAATTGTCTCAGATTGAATTACATAGTAAACAGTTTATTTGTAAAAGTATCTCTGCTCAATCGATTTGATTATACATCTGCCCAATATTTACAAAAGTCGTACTGGAATTGGGGTCACACGTTCAAGTTTTTATTTTATGTTTTAAAAAATAGATGAAAGGCAAGAGGTGACAGATTATGTTTTAATAGACCAGACAAGGGAAATAGTTATTGCTTGGTAGTTAATGCCATGTTAAAAGGGTGTTTCACTTATATGATGGCAGTGTATTCCAGCAGTGGCTCAACACAACAAAATAATGTGATCACTTCAAGAGTTAGCTCCCTTAAAAAACATACTGTTCCTCCAGTGTGAAGTATGATACAATGAATGTAACCTAAAGGGGGAAGTAAACAAAAAAAGAAAGTCATAGTCAAATTTCAGGCCATATTAAGTTGTTAACAAAACTGTTATTACATTTTTAGCAGGATTTCTTGTTTTCCATTGAATTGACTGATTGATTGCTTGATTGCTTGGTTGCTTGGTGTTGAACGCCGAGCTCAAGGGTATTTCACTTATATGACGGCGCTGTATTAAAAAAGTGTAGTCACTTTAGTGTTTTTGGTGTTGGAAAGATAATGTTCCACCATAGCTAAGTAAGACAGCATGAATATAATCTGGAAACATACTGCCCTTAGCTAGAGAGCTCGTTTTCCATTGAAAGCCACTTAATTGGAACTACTGTAAGTAGAATGTATGGTGGACCGTTTGTGCCATTTTGTAATTTAAAATTTCTTGCAGATAAAAATAATCCAAATTACCCAAAAGTTAATCCTAACAAAACAGAAACTACAAATATATAGGTATATAGGTATAGGTAATGTAAGTGAAGGTATATATCTGATCCACAAGATTTTTGTATGCATTTACTTCAGTGACATGATGATTGATCACTACAACACATGCAGCATGAAAAGTCCACCATACATTTTACTAACAGGTAGTTCCGTTAAAGTGGCTTTCAGAGGAAAACAAATAATCTTACAGGAAATGTAGCAGTTTTAGTAACAACTTTCTATGGCCTATAATTTGACTACGACTTTTGTTTTTCATTTCCTTCCACTTTAAAATATAAGTGAGTGCCCTAGCAACAGGGCAACAAAAATGAGAACTAAGTATGGTTGTTTTACATGATTTAAATACAATATTCAAATCTTCACTTTTCAAGATTCATTTAAAAAGGATGGTATTGCCTCTTATTTCTATACTTATAACATTTAATAAACACAATTATATCTGAATGGTCGATTTGAAAGGTAGATTTTGAAAGATCGCGTTTGATGAATGATATGAACTGAAGACAACAAGAATATAAACAGGGCTCATTCAACAAAACCTCTTAATTCTAAATTTATTTCCTACCACACCTTTCCAAAAAATAATGAAAACCTTTATACAGATTTGTTATGTCAGAAATTGGTTTGAAGAATTTGCCAAGATGCTTAAATACGTTAAAAAATATCCAGATTTACATTAGAGTGAGACTGTGTGTATATTAACGAGCAGGAGTACACATACCTGGCAAACCTTTCCTTATCTGCCTGCTCCTGGGAGGGAGGGAAAGTTCCCGACTGACTGTCCTCATCATCAGAGCTGTCAAATACAAGTCATAAGTCTGATTATCAGTTTATTTGATTAGAGTTTTACACCGTACTTATCAGTATGAAGTAATTTGATATAACAACAACAGAACCCAATTGATCCAAAACAATGGTAAGCTGGTCTGTACTGTAATGTATTCTGTCATCACCTAAAAATCGATCCTCTCAAATATTCAGGA